>VMDO01003068.1:0-151623 GCA_007922755.1 Pedetes capensis
AAAGCACTTCCTGCTTTCTGTTGTTGGAATTTACTTGGTATAGTTTTACATTAATTATTTTGCTTTTGATCTTTCTATGCCCTTGGGGCAAAAGGCCATATTTCCTTTGGATAACATGTAGTTTTATTATTCATAAATTTTTAAAAACTTAAGAGTCTAAGAATTTGTGTTTTAAAATATGGAATTTCTATTGTTGTATTTATTATAATAACTAATGTATTTTGTTACTTCTCTCATCTAATTATAGTTTCTTTCCCCTAAGTACTTGTATAACTAAGAAGATGTTTTTGATTCCTTCTCACTTTAATGGCAGTTTGGATGAATATAGCTTTCAGGATTATAAATATTGTCCCTCAATATTCTGTAGGTATCCTTTAGTCTTATATTGTTAATATTGCAGAAGATAATTCAGAAGCCACATGATATTTTACTTTTGTATAGCACCCCCCTTCCTGAATGCCTGTGCCATTCCGTTTCACCCTTAAAATTCAAGGATCATTCCAGGCTATCTCTATGCTTCCTTTAGTTGGTTAGGTACATGCTTTGTGCATTCAGCCTACAGATGTACCTCTTAACAGGAAAACTTTTATTCATCTGTTCCATTTGGTCTTACCTCCTTTTGAAAATGGCAGTTATCCAGATACTATGTCCATATATCCCTATTTTGCTGTCCATAAACACTTCTTTTATTTTCATCTGATTTAATTTTTCTTTGTATTTTATGAGTGTTTCTCAAACTTATCCTTTGCATCACTTTCTGGTTTTCTGTACAGACACTACTGCTACTTGCTGCCTCTGATGCAGGTTTTAATTCTGCCATGGTGTTATTTGGTTCCTTGGATGCTCTTCATCATTTCTCAAGCTTCCCTTTCTGTTCAACTCTCTTCTTGTCTTTGATTGTATTGGGCACACAAAGAAGAGTGTGCCTAAAATATACTTCTGATCTCTAGAGGAGAGGCACAGAGAGCTATGCTTTCTGTGTTCTTTCTTTCCATCTTGAGTAGAATGTGTCTTTCTTTCTTTGTAATCCAGTTTGTTTCCTTGGTCTTCCACTATTGGTGTCATTCATTCATTCAGAATAAGAGGATTGTGTCTGGTCTGGTTCGTACCCTCAGATGGCGCAAATGGCTGCCTCCTGGGATCTTGAGCTAAAGCTGGCGCTGGATGTTATAGGAGGGTAGACAGGCAGAGATGTGGCAGCCTGCTGAGGCTCTGCCTGCCTTCCTTAGGTAGGCTTCTGCATTGGTCTGTGACATGGCCAGTGGTTCCGCCCATGTTCCTTCTTGGTAGGGGAAGTGTGTGTTAGAAAGCCCCAGTGGGAGTGGCTTAACTGCCACTGGGGATTCTCTGGGACTCGCATACAAGGGGATCCTGTGGGCTCTGTCAACCCTCAGCCTCCAAGCTTCTGGTCTTCATCATACCAACCCTATGTCAGGATCTAAAGGTGGGTGTGGTCCCTTGTGATGCCCTTGGGTTTGTCCCACTTTCCTAACATCTAGAAGAAAATCCTTGGTGAGTGGCTTGTATGTGACTCCTCTTCCAGATTTTAGGACCTCCTTTCCCTAGCAGATTTTAATTATGATAAAGTACACATATAGAATTTACTATCTTAACCATTTTTAAGTGTACAGTTTAGTAGTGGCAAACACATTCACATTGCCAGGCTATCAGCCTTTTTGTAGGCAACTTCTCATTCTTCCTTCCAGTCCCTGGAAACCACTTTTCTACTTTGTCTTTATGACTTTGACTCCCCTAGGGACCTCATATAAGCAGAAGCATACAGTATGTATCTTTTTGAGATGAACTAGTTCCCTTAGCATAATCTCTTCAAGGCCTATTGATATTGTAGCGTGTGTCAGAATTTCCTTCCTTTTTAAAAGCTGAATAGTACTCCACTATATGGATATACCACATTCATTTATCCCTTGTCCGTGGACATTTGAATTGCTTCCACCTTTTGGCTATTGTAAATAATCCTGTGATGAACCTGGGTATTCAAATAGTTCTTAGAGACTATGCTTTGAACTCTTTTGGGTATAGACTTAGAAATGGAATTGCTGGATTGCATGGTAATTCTGTATTTAATTTTTTACAAACTGGTATTTTTAATTATGATCTACCCCAACACTTATGCATAGTTCACCTCATCATTACTTTGAGTAGACTGTACAGGGATTCTTTCCTCCATTTCACAGATGAGCAAAGTGAGGCACAGAGAGGACAAGTGACTCCTCTGAGGTGAGGCAGCAAGGGAGTGCAGAGATGAGGCTGGCACCCACGCTCCTGCCTGCTAGCATGGTCCCTCCAGTCACGTATCCGGAGATTCTTTGTCCCACTTGGGGTGCCATGTCTTGTCTTTACTCTCCCTCAGGGCAGGCTCCCCCCTTTTCATCAAGCTTCTGCTCTTCTTTTCCCTCTCATTTTCTGTCATCCTTCTGCAGTCCCACTTTCTCTTGCCTCTTGGACCCTCGGTCTCATCCTCTTTGAAATGGGCTTCTCCTGTTCCTGCTCTCCTCTGGCCCTTCCTGTTCTCCCCAGGCTCAGGAAACTGCTCTCATGGCCAAGCTAGCATCTGCTTCCCCATCTGGTCCCAACTCTTTTCTTAATTACCCACTGAGTTGGCGCTAACAAAACGCTGACAACTTGGAGGAGACATTAGCTGATACAACAGCGCCTGTGCCAGGGCTGCATGGGCTTTTCCAGGACGTGATGAGCCGAGGCCCAGCAAAAGCCCTTGTTCCCTGGCTCGAGTCCCCATGCCGATTGAGGGGAAGGTGCCAGCCAAGGCGCAGGGTCATCATCGGGGTCTTGCCACCTTTTAGAGCCTGGGCAAAGGCTTCAGGCTTCCAGAACGTCCTTGTGGCTGGGTGACAAACCTGGAAGCAGGTTTTGTCCTCTTTCCAGCTGCTCCCTTGGTCCCTAATCCTCATATCTTTCATTCCAAGTTACTGGCTCTGGTCTGTTTGTTTGATTTTGCTGTTGCTCCATGTGTCAAATTGGTCTTGAAGCCACGGGACTGTGCGTGTGGCAGTGGTGGCAACATTGGCTGTTCATTCTTGGCCACTCATTGCCTCCTGCTGTCTTTCCATGTCTGTTTTTGCATCTGCATGGAGGGGTCCCATGAGATGTGATATAACCTTGTGCAAGTCTTAGAAGAAAGGAGCCGACCTCCGTTTTCTCACTGTGGATAGGTAAGTAGAGTCAGAAGTTAACTAGGTGCGGGTGAAGACCACAGGGTCTGGAGCCAGCTGGCCTGGATTCAAAGTCTTGTCTCTGCTCCTTCCTGTGTGAGCCTGGGGACATTGCTGAACCTCTCTGTGTCTTAGTTCCCTTTTTGTAGGTTGCTGGAGGGTGGAGGGTGTCATCAGACCATTAGAGAGTCAGTTGTGAAGACGAAGAGAGTCATACATGTGAAGCACCCGGCACGTAGGCAGAGCTCACACAATCAGTTTTCTTTTCCTTCCCTTTTTAAGCTGAAATAGAGCAGGTCATTTGTAATCAGGTTAGGGTGCATGGCTGCCTTTGGCCATGTACGGCCCTCTTTTGCTTTGTTGAGTATTTAATCCCTATTTTCTCTGCCTGTTCTGCTTCTACTCCCTACCATGCTCCAAGCCATTCATTCTAATCTATCCAATGCATCTTTTTGTTTATATGTGTGTATTATTGTTTTGTGTGGTGTGTTAAAGTTTTATACAAATGGTTGTGTTTTGATTTCATTCTATTTCTTTTGTCACTCCCCTCGAGGTTTTTGAGGTCCATTCACATGACTTCTAGCTACAGGGTAGAACCACCCCATTTGACCCCTCCACCTAATACCACATTTCATCTTTATCAATGGTCAGTATCCCGCTGTGAGGTTCTACGGGTTGAACATCCCTGATCTGACAAGCCAGCATCTGAAATGCTCCAAAATCGGAAACTTTTGAGTGAGGATGCTTTTGGATTTTGGAGCATTTTGTTGTTGTTGTTGTTAGGTGCCACCAAGTCATGTCCGACTCATAGTGACCCTCATAGAGTTTTCAATGGCTGATTGTTTCGGGATTGCCTCTGGAGTGGATTGCCATGTCCCACTCTCATATTTGTGGTGCCGGGAATGGAACCCGGGACCTCAGAGACTACAGAGCAGTGCTCTACCAACTGTGCTAAATCCCAGCCCCTCGGAGCATTTTGTTGTTGTTATTAGGTGCGCCGAGTTGGTATCCGACTCATAGTGACCCTCATAGGGTTTTCAATGGCTGACTGTTTTGGGATTGCCTTAGGAGTGGATTGCCAGGTCCTTCTCCCATTTTTGCGGTGCTGGGAATTGAACTTGGGACCTCAGAGACTGCAGCTCAGCGCTCTACCAACTGAGCTAAATCCTAGCCCCTCAGAGCATTTTAGCTGTTGGATTTTCAAATTAGGGAAGCTCAACCAGTAAAGTCTATGGAAATATTCCAAAATCCAAAAAGCTTTGAAGCTTGAAACACTTCTTGTCCCAAGCATTTTGGGCAATGCATACTCAGCTTGTGCTGTAGATTATCTAACTTACTTCTGATGGGTGTTCGTGTCTCCAGTTTTCTGGCTGTTTTGACCAGAGAACCAGTGCTGCTTGTGGTTTTGGTCTGTTGGCAATGAATCCTTTTGTGTGTGTGTGGTAGGTACTTGGGGGTTGAACCCAGGGTCTCACATACTTTGGAAGTGCTCTACCACTGAGCTGTATCCACAGTCCATTTAAAAAAAAATGTTTTTTTATCTTGAGAAAGGGTCTTGCTAAATTACACAAGCTGCCTCTGGCCTTGAACCTGCGATCCTCCTGCCTCCACCTCCCGAGTTGCTGGGATTGCAGGCATGAGCCATGGTGTTCCACGTTCCCTTTTGCTTTTGTACTTCTTATTTGCCTCAACTTCCCCTCGCCTCAAATAAAGGTGCAGTTAACATCCTTGTGCACATGGACCTCGATGAGACCATTTTTATGATATTCCAGGAGTGGAATTTAGGACAGGATAAAATAGAGAGTATTGGAACGAAGCAAAAGGAATCGATGTTTTCATGCCCTGAGTTGAGTAAATTATTAATAGCACTTGGCCAATGACAAGAGTGACTGTTTGGGTTTGCCTTGAATTCCAGCTAAGGACCCTTGTGCTTTTTAATTTTGTGACTTGAGATCATATGAGTAGATGCTGTTTGGAAACAGTTCAGATGACACAGAAATGGATAAAGAATAAAATATGGAAAGTGCTGCTTCCCAGTGCAGTTCCTGAGCCCCTTTCTAGTAGGTAAGGTGCCGTGGCAGTGGAGTAGATCACACTTCGGTCTTTTCTTACATTTATACGTGTGAACCGTTCATATCGTTTTACAGCTTGGCTTTTCTCCCTTAATAGGGATGTTGCGAGGTCATTCCATGTTAGCCCCAATAAACCTGTGTCTGCTTTGTTTTTTATGTCAGTGCTCAATATCCCATTGTAAGGGTCTACCTTAGTTTATGTAACCAGTCCCCTTTGGATGGGTGTTCTGGGTGTTCCAGGTTTTTAGGCTATTTGACTAGAGAACCAGCACCTCTTGTGTTGGTCTGCTGGTGATGAATGCCATTAGTTTTTGTGGTTCTTTATTTTGACCTTGTTTTGGAAAGACATTTTTGCCAGCTATAGAACTCTGGGTTGGGCTTTAGCTCCGTTGGTAGAGTGCCACTCTGCACTTTCTGAAGACCCGAATTTGATCCTCAACACTGCAAAAATGGGAGAAGGATGTGACAATCCATTCCTGAAGCAATCCCAAAACAATCAGTGATCTAAAACTCTATGAGAGTTGCTGTGAGTTGGACCTGACTTGATAGCACCTAGCACCAACAACATAGAATTCTAGTGTCTGCAGCCATACTGCACTAGTATCTGATTCCATCTGATCTCGGAAGCTAAGCAGGGTGGTCCTGGTCTCCATGGATGGGAGACCACTTGGGAATACCAGGTACTGCAGGCTAGGGAGAAGAACCTGGCAGCCCACTCCCAAAACAATCAGCCATTGAAAACCCTAAACAGGGTTGCTATGAGTTAGACCCGACTGGATGGCACCTAACAACAACAATATAGAGTTCTAGGTTGACAGGTATTATTTTTTCTTTCTTTCTTTCAGTACTTCAAAGATGTGGTTTCATTGTCTTCAGGCCTAATTACTTCTGATAAGGTGGTTATAATTTTTATCTTTGTTCTTCTTTATGTATGTGTTTGAAAAATTTCTAATGACTATTGAGGTTTTACTCTTTATCTGTCATTTTAAGCCATTTGATTATGATCTGTCTTGGGATAGTTTCTTGTTTCTTTTCCTTGGGATCCCTCTGGGTTCACTGCATTTATTTGTTGTTGTTAGGTGCCATCGAGTAGTGTCTAACTCATAGCTACCCTCATAGGGTTTTCACTGGCTAATTGTTTTGGGATTGCCTTGGGAGTGGATTGCCACGTCCTTCTCCCATTTTTGAGGTGCTGGGAATTGAACTCGGGACCTCAAAGACTGCAGAGTGGCACTCAACCAACTGAGCTAAATCCCAGCCCTGCTGCATTTATAGTTTGCACCAAAGTGGAAGCCTTTGGGCCATTATTTTTTCAAGATTTGCCCTCCACACCCTATTTCAGGGTCTCTAGTTGCCTGTCTGTTAGGCCTTTTGAATCTCATAGCTCACTGATGCCCTGGTTATTTTTTCCCTCTTTTTTCCTTCTGTGTTTTATGCTGTCTCTCTAAGTTATCAGCCTTTACTTCTTTCCTGTCTCATCTGTTCTTTTTGGGGATTTTTTTTGGAACAGAGTCTTGCTGTGTACCTCATGATGGCCTCAAACTCACGATTCTACTTCCCAAGTGCTGGGATTATAGGAGTATGCCACCACACCTGGCTTCATCATTTGTTCTTAATACTACCCACCATTACTGTTTTTATCCCAGGCATTGTATCTTCACCTTTAGAGTTTTGATTTAGGTCATCTATTCTCTTCTCCTCTCCTCCCTTCCCTCATCCCCTCCCTCCTTCCCTCCCTCCCTTCCTCCCTTCCTTCCTTCCGGATTGAACCCAGGGCCTTATACATACTTTGCAAATGTTCTACCACTGGCTTGTACCTCCACCTCTTTTTTTTTTTTCACTTTTGAGTCAGGGTCTTGCTAAGTTTCTCAGGCTGCCTGTGGCCTCAAATCTGCAACCCTTTTGCCTCCACCTCGTGAGTCACTGGGATTACAGACATTTGCTGCTGTGCCTGGCCATTTTTGTATTTCTTATGTCTCTATAACTTGCTCATGTTTCTCTACCTTCTTGAACATATAGAGTTTATATATGACAACAGTTTGGCTTATTTTTTATCTTGAGTCAGGGTCTCACTAAGTTACACAGGCTGCCTCTGGCCTCAAAGCTGTGATCCTCCTGCCTCTGCCTCCTGAGTTGCTGGGTTACAGGTGTGAGCCACCGCACTCGGTGATGGTAATTTTTTTAATGTTCGTAATGCCTATCATTTTTGCCACTTTGGAGTCACTTCCTATTAATTGATATTTCTACTTTCACGCTGAATAATTTTTGATTGTCAGATACTGTGAATTTTACTTGGATGCTGGATATTTTGGCATTTCTTTAAATATTTCTGCTGTGTTCTTTGTTATTGTGTCATATTGGTTGTATTTGTTTCCTACGGCTGTTCTAACAAATTACCACTAACTTGGTTGCTTAAAACAGCACAAATTAATATATTATACAATCACACATCACTTAACACTGGAAATAACTTCTGAGAAATTTGTTAGGCGATTTTGTCGTTAAGCGAACATCAGTGTGTACTTCACACAAACCGGAATGGTGTGGCCTGGTGCATACTGGGCCATGTGGAGGACCTATTGCTCCTTGGCCCTAAACCTCTGTGTTACTGTATGAATTCAGCAGGCGGCTCTAACACTATGGTGTTTGTGTATCTAAACATAGAAAGATAACAGTAAAAATACACTGTAAAAGATAAAACTGCTCCAGCTGTACGGGATGCTAACCATGAGTGGAACTTGCAGGCTTGGGTGTAGCTCTGAAGAAGTGGGGAGGGAATGTGAAGACCCAGGCCCCAGGACATTACTGTGCACTGCTGCAGACATTATAAACACCCACGCTGTACTAAATTTATTTTTTAAAAAATCTTTTCTTCAGTAATAAATTAGCCTTAGCTTTTTACTTTCTTACTTTCTAAGCTTTAATTTCTTTTAACCTTTTGACTCTCATAATAGCACTTAGCTTAAAACACAAATGTATTATAGAGGTGTACAAAAATATTTTTTAAGTTGGGCATGGTGGCTGACACTTGTAGTCCCAGCACTTGGGAGGTGGAGGCTGGAGGATCACCACAAGTTCAAGGCCAGCCTGGGCTATAGAGGGAGTTCTAGACTAGCTGGGGCTACATAGAGAGACCCCTGTCTCAGAATACATACCTAGATAAATAAAGGAATAAAAATAATTTTTTCTTTATATCCTTATTTTATAAGCTTTTTTCTATTTTTAAAGAACAGTTATTTTTTAGTTTATTTTTTGTCCTTGTTAAAAGTGAGTATATCAGACTGGGGATGCAACTCAGTTGTAGAAAGCTTGTCTGAACTCTGGGTTTGATCCCCAGCACCAAAAAAATTAGAAACAAGAACAAACAAAAAACAAACACATGCATTAGTCTAGGCCTACAGAGGGTCAGGGTCATCAATGTCACTGTCTTGTACCTCTGCATCTTGTGCCCCTGGAAGGCCCTCAGGGGCGGTAACCCCATGGAGCTGTCATCTCAGGCAGCAGTAGCTTCTGCAGTATCTCCTGTGGGGGTTTTACAGTTCACTGTTTTTATACATCCAAGGTGTCCACTCTAACATAATGGTAAAGAGTACAGTGAATACCTAAGCCAGTAATGATCATTTAGTGTCACTATCAAGTGTTAGGGCTGAGGTTTAGCTCAGTTGGTTGAGTGCTGTTCTGTATTCCCTGAGGACCTGAGTTTAATCTCTAGCACCACAAAAATGCAAAAATGGGAGAAGGATGTGGCAATCCACTCCCGAGGCAATCCCAAAACAATCAGCCATTGAAAACCCTACAAGGGTCACTATGAGTCGGACCTGACTCCACAGCTCCTAACAACAACAAATAACAATGTCAAGTGTTGTGTATGGTACATAATTGAATGTGCTGTATTTTTATACAACTGGCAGCACAGTAGGTCTGTTTATGCCCACATCATATGGACATGTGAGTGATGCATTGTGCTAGACGTCACACTAGCTCATAGGAATTTCAGCTCCCTTATAACCTTGTGGGAGCACTGTCATTTATGTGGCCTCTCATTGACCCAAAATGTCATTACACAGCACATGGCCATAGTTCTGGAGATTGGAAATGAGAAATAGGCCTCTCTAGTCTAAAATCAAGGTGCTGCAGGGCTTCTAGAAGCCCTAGGGGAGGATCTGTTAACTTTTCCAAATTCTAGAAGCTACACCCGTTCCCTGGCCCATGGCTCCATTCCCTCATCTTCAAAGCCAGTGACATTGTGCAGAGTCCTTCTTAAGCTGCCCATCTCTTTGTTTTTCTCTTCTGCCTTCCTCTTCCATTTAGAAGGACCATGGCACACCAGGCATGTGGCACACACCTATGATCCCAGCTATTTGGGAGGCTGAGGCAGGAGGATCATGAATTCGAGGCCAGCCTGGGAAAGTTAGTGAGACCTTGTCTCAGAATAAAATTATAAAAGTGATAGGGATGTAGCTCAGTGGTAGAGTGCTTGTGTACCATGTGCAAAGCACTAGGTTCAACACTTAGGACTCCAAAAAGCAAAACAGAAAAAAGGGGCCTTGCATTAGGCCCACCTGGACGATCCAGGACAATCTCTCTGTCCTAAGGTCTTCTGATTGGCGACCTTAATTCCATATGCACACAGTCACAGCTCTGGGGATTAGAATGTGGACATCTTTGAGGGGAGCATTATTCTGACTACTGTGCCAGTCCAATTTCTTAGAAACAGTGTGATCTCTTTGAGCTTGCTCCTATGTCTTGTTTGTTGTTGTTGTTGTTAGGTGCCGTTGAGTCAGTATCCGACTCATAGCGACCCTCATAGGGTTTTCAATGGCTGACTGTTTTGGGATTGCCTTCTTGTTAGGCAAACATAAAACCAGAAGAGCTTTTAGAAGAGAGCAGGGTCTGGCAAACTATAGCACATGGGGCAAAGCTGGCCTGCCATCTGGTTTTGTCAGTAGAGTTTTCTTAGAACACAGTTATGCTCATTTGAGTGTGTGCTGTCTGTGGCTGCTTTCATTTCTCAATAACACACAAAGCCTAAAATACTCACTTTGTGCTCCTTTACTGAAAAGATGTATTGACTCTTGACCTAGGGTTAGTTTTTCCCCACTGTTGAGGCCACACCTTTCTGAGAACAGTATCATGAAATTTCTCCACTGTGGCTGCTGGGAATGTGGACTTTTCCTCGCCCTGTATGCGCTCTGAGATTGTTCCACTTGGTTCTTTCTAGTGATTCTGTCTCCAGCTTCAGGTGGTGTCCTGTGCAGAGCCTTGGGTGTTGTCTTCGCACGCGTGTGCTGAGCAGTCTTCAGCTAAAGCTGCTGCGGACTCAGAGCTCATTCTCCGGGCAGCTCTGTCTTCTCTGCTTCTCTGCCCTGTGCTCTCTACCTTCCTTGACCTCCTTAAATTCTTAACTCTGTCTGTATTGGTTACTTTTGCATTGCTGTGACAAAAATATCTGACAGAAACAGCTTGAAGGAGGAAGGATTTAATTTCTGCTCTTGGTTTCAGAGGGTTTGGTCCATCCTGGTAGGGAAGGCAGGGTGGTGGAGCAGCTCACTTCACGTCATGGTGGGCTAGGAAGCAGAGAGAACTTACAGGACAGGTTAGGGGTAGCATGTCCCCAAGGATTCACCCCCAGTAACCTGGGTCCTCCAGCTCAGCCCTACTTTCTAAAGTTTCCACAACCTCCTCAAATAGTGCCACCAGACAAGGACCAAGTGTTCAGACACATGAGACTATCGAGTATGCATCTCGTAACTGTCTCCTCAATGTAGGGAGACCCCTGGGCTCCACTTGAGTCCCCCTCCCTGCCTGTATCTCAGAACTTCTTCAGACAGTAAGCTGGGATCACTGCTGGGCCCACCTTGTTTGCTTTTCCTCTTGTAGGGGTCACTGCCCTGTGGTTCCTGTTGCCCAGTGTCCAAAAATCATTGTTTCTTCTGTCTGGTCCAGTTTCTTAGTTGTTTAAGGTAGGTGGTAAATCTGGACTGTTTTGCTCCATTGTGACTACAAGACACTTTTATCAGTACTATTTTGCATTTATCAGGGTACTTTTGGAAGCTGGCACACGGGCAGAGGCAATGTGGGGTCCCAGATTGTGCATTTCAAGGCTGTTATCTAATTGGCCCATGGAGAGGCTATGGCATTTTATACTTTTGAAAATCTAATTCTAGGAGCAGGGACTGTGGGGACAGGTAATGGGTCTGAAACTGCTGGAAGCACTACCTGGAATATGCCACAAGTTGTGAGTCTTAAGGAAGGGCTTTTGACTTGGGGTCTCTGATGCCCGTTTTTGTCTTGTTGTTGTTGTTGTTGTTGTTAGGTGCCGTTGAGTTGGTATCTGACTCATAGTGACCCTGCATACAACAGTCGAAACATTACTGTCAGTGCTTCTCTGCTGTTCATAGGGTTTACAATGGCGGATTGATTTTGGGGAGTTGGTTGCCGGGTCCATCTCCCAAGCCTACAGCACATGGTGTTCCTAGGCAGTCTCCCATTCAAGTGTTAACCAGGCCCGACCCTGCTTAGCTTCTGAAATCTGACGGGATCGGATGCCACAGGGCTACAGCTGCAGGCATTTTGGTCTTAGCCTCAAGTTATTCTTAGGCTATATATGCCTTTCGGGCACTCCAGTTGTTCTGGCACTGTTATTTCCTTAGCGAATGAAGGTGACAGGGGAGGAGTCTTCTTTGGGACTATTTTCTTGTACTAACTTGTACTGAGCACCTACAAATGGCAAATAACGTGATTCAGGTAATCAGTGTGATGGAATTTAATTCCCCACTGCAATCTAGGAAGCTTGGGATGAAATGGAAACCAAGAGCAGCGGTGTGGCTTGTCCAAGGTCACCCAGGAAATTCCAGGCAAGGTGATGATTTTTCCTACCTTTAAACCTAATCTACCCACTCATACCACAGGCCATCCATTTTTGTCAGCATCTCTTAGATTGCAAGTTACAGAAAATCACCTTGAATTTGCTTAAACCAAAAGAGACGTGCATTGGCGTACCAACTGCCAGTCTAGGGGTGAGCTCGGCATGGCTGGTCCAGATGTGCAGATGATGTCATCAGTAATGTGTGACTCTCATCTCTCAGCTCTTGATTCCTTGTGTTGACTTATGTCTCAGGCCGTCTCTACCACAAGGGTGGAGGACGTGGCTACTACAGTGACAAGCGCATTGCTCATGCCAGTGGCGGAGTCCTACTGGAAAGAGGGCTTTGCGTAGAATTCCCAGTGAACACTGTCTTAGGCTCACAGGCTTGCCCCTGAGCCAGTCATGGTGCCAAGAAGGTGTGTTGTTCTGATTGGATAAACCTAGGTTGTTTGGAGTTGGAGGCTGTGGATGGCTCTTGAAACCACTTGAGTAGTGGGTTTCTGAAAGGGCGAGATAGCTCTGCATTGGAAGAAAGGGTGCTTAGCAGGCAGAAATGAAAGTGCTCCCGGCACCCCCCGTGGCCTCTGACAGCAAGTGTGGCTACTGTGGCCCTTGGAGCAATGTCATCATAGTGTCCACAGGCCTGCTTGCCCTGCTGAGTGGCTTCTCTCATCTGGCTTAGCCTTGGTTTAACAATGCCATTCTACCCTCCTGGGTTCTGGCCATCAGCTGTTCTTTCTCACCACCTTGGCCAGGGATTTTACCCAGGGGATGGGGCTTCCTGGCTGTTGCCTCCTCTTGCTGAAGCCCCCCTCTAACCCATACCACACCGTGTGGGCTTTCAGCAGATTGGGAGAGATGTCGTGCCATGAGTTTCCAGTGCTGCGGCCAAGGTCTTCAGTGCCATGTGGGGCTGAGCTGTGATCGCCCAGGGTGGAGAGCAGAGGAATTATGGGAGCAGTGGTAGCGGGGGATGTGAGATACTGCATGTTCTCAGAGAAGCCTGCTGCATTATGCCCTTGCCCCTTGTATGGCTCCTGCACCACCAGTTTCTGGTAGACCAAGCCCTTACCCAGTGATTGGCACCAGGAAACTGGGCCCCGCAGGGTGAAGATCCCTACACCCTGCTTTCATTATTAATTGTTGTTGTTAGGTGCCGTCAAGTCGGTATCCGACTCATAGCGACCCTCATAGGGTTTTCAATGGCTGAGTGCTTCGGGATTGCCTTGGGAGTGGATTGCCAGGTCCTTCTCCCATTTTTGCGGTGCTGGGAATTGAACTCGGGACCTCAGACACTGCAGTGCAGCGCTCTACCCACTGAGCTAAATCCTAGCCCTTCATCATTAGTAGACAAGTACTTTTCAGAGGTAGGGGGTGGTCTGTGATTGCCTACATTAGCACCCCCAGGGCAGCTTGCTCCAAGGGCAGCTTCCCAACCCTTAAGCTCTGTGTTTCTGAACTCCAGGAGGTGCCAGATTCCCCAAGCCATGCTCTCCTGTGCTGAAGGCTGGTTGCGACACAGGGATGACCATGCCCATGTTAGCTGGGGCGTCCTGTGCAGGATTCTCCTTCCTTCTGAGGGGATCATTGGACTAGTTTATCCCGTTCCAAGGGGTCCCTTCCCCCTTACAGGAGCTGCTTCTGTGAGAATAACCATGGAGGTGTCACTGTCAGGGAGCGGATCTGAAGCATGAGGTGCCTTTCTAGAGAGAGCAGAGGTCTTATTTTCCATCTAGCACTTCCTGTGTCTTAAGATAAAACTAGAAATCACATGGAAAGAAAGGCTGGCACACAGTGTGCCTACATTTCTTACTAGGAAGCAGCTACTGGAAGCCAGCGAGACATCAGGATTGACCATGATAACGAGGCTTGGACAGTCCAAGGGATCCTCAAGTCTTGAGCCTTTGCTTTGGAAAAGCCAAGTGACTAATTAACACCACATCTCACCTGTTCATAAGTTAAGACCCTAACATTTTATATAGAGAAAACCATGATTTTTACCCACTGTAACATTTTAGCCAAACATCCCTTCTGTAAATGAAGTCTTATAAAGGCACTCAAGATATTGTTGTTAGGTGCTATTGAATCCCAACTCATAGTGACCCCTGTAAGGTTTTCAATGGCTGATTATTTTGAGATTGCTTTGGGAGTGGATTGCCACATCCTTCTCCCATTTGTGCAGTGCTGGGGATTGAACCAAGGGCCTCAGAGAGTGCAGAGCAGTACTCTACCAACTAAGCTAAACCCTAGCCCCCTCAAGATATTAAATAAAGGAAAATGATTTATTTCTAATTGCAACAGGAAGGCCACATTATGACTTTTGTGAACCATAGGCACTTTTGCCTTCGTGGACTCCTTCCTTCATAAAAAATGCTTAAAATTACTCATTATGACTGTACTGGTATGAAATTATTATGTGTTAATTTTTTTTTTTTTTTTGGTATTGGGGGCTGAACCCAGGGCTGTATGCATGCTTTGCAAGTGCTGTACCGCTGAGCTGCACCCTCAGCCCATTTTTTAATCTTTTATCTTGAGATAGGGTCTCACTAAGTTATGTAGGCTGCCTCTAGACGTGAACTGGTGATCCTGCTGCCTCCACCCCCCGGGTTGCTGGGATTACAGGTGTGTGCCACTGCGTCTGGTTTACATGTTAAGCATTTTCTTTGACTTGAAAGGTGCATTTCTTTCTGTTCTATTTTTCTGCAGTCCTGGGGAATTGATGCCAGGGCCTTGCACAGGCCACTGACCTTCACCACCAGCCCCTTTACTTTTTGTTTTGGAACTGGGTCTCCCTAAGTTACTCAGGCTGCCTCTAGCCTTGAACCTGTGATCCTTCTGCCTCCACCTCCTGAGTTGCTGGGATTACAAGCATGTGTCACAGTGCCCAGCTTGACATTCAGTCTGTTAATTATCTTTGCTGCCAACTGATCATTTCTTCAGCCTCTGTTTAAATCCTAAGGCCCAAGGCTTGTTACTCTTTTTCAGTCCTCTGGTCCAGTTCAGTAGGACTTCACAGTACCCATCAGGTCCCAGGATTTATCACATTTATATCCCTGAGCCAGTGATCCCTGTGGTGCCCAAGCCACTGCTGAGCTGCAGTGAGAGTGAGGTGTCTGAAGTGCACCTCTGCCCCTCCACTGCTATATGACTTGTGCAAGGACACCTGCCCCAACCCAGCTCGAGGTGCCTCACTGGGGGAAGGAGCAGTGGGCGGTGATGGTCTTCTCACCTGTCCTAGTTGCACGATGCTGAAGGGAGACCGAGTCATGTTGGGGGCAGTGGTGTTCTCAGCCAGGCGATTCTGGGATGTAGAAACCCCTGTTTGGAGCTCAGCAGCCCAGCATCGCTTCCCCCTGGGTGCAAGGGAGCACTGCCACTGGGGCTTCAACAACAGGTGTGAAAACACAGTGGGGCCGAGGAAGGGGAGCACCAGGTGGCTCTGGAGTGTTCCTGTGCTCCTCGTCACCCCCCCACCCCACCCCCCACATATGTCAAGGCCTCCGAATGACTTTTCCTGAGCTCTGGTTAGGAAAGCTTGGTCATCTCAGCTGCCCAGCGCTCTCAGGGTGTCCTGTGCTGCTCAGCCCTGTTGGGGATAGATGAGCCCAGTGACATGCTTTCCTCTGGCGCTTGCTGGCCCAGGGTGGAAAGCGTCACCACCTCGAGGCCTGACCTGCAGCATGGACATGCTTGTGGCTTCCTGTCCTCCAGTCCCTCCTCACCCCTGGTGCTCGGAGGAGGGATGCTGTCATCTTGTGTTCCACAGCCCGGCCTGTCTGTCTGACCTCCCCCTCCCCCATGCTGTCCCTTGTTCCCACCATGCTCAGCCCTCTCCTCGAGACTGCCATGATTCCCACCTCCAGGCTTTGCTCCTGCTGTCCCTCCTGCCAGCTGGCCACTGGTGCCATGGCTTCCCAGACCACAGAGAGTGGGGTGCAGGGCGCTCCCCTTCCTGGCCAGCAGCTCATCCCACAGCTGGCGTTTGTTCACCTGGCTTCTCTCCCCTTGGTAACCACCCTTCCTGCTGAGGCCACTGAGCATGAGACAGCTGGGCTGGACACACAGCCCCAGCCAGCTTTTGGGACTTAAAAGTTCCTGGAAACAGTGACTTATTACTGGCCTTCTAATGAGTCTGCCTGTGGCAGCCAGGTGTGTTCAGGTGTGCGAGGCCGCTGTAAGGATGTTCAGAGGCCCAGGGATGGAGTTTCCTTTGTCTTGGGGCCGGCTCCTCAGGTTGTTTCTCCCCTCATCCCAGATGACTCATTCAATTACATACCAAGGAAGAAGTCGCTTTCATAGAACGGTTCATGTGTGAGCGTCCCTTCATCCATCAACCCCTCTCCTTCCCTCTGTCTACCTTCCTGCCTGAGCACAGCAGCAGGGACATCCCAGTCTGAGTGCTAAGAGGCCCAGATGCTTTCCAAGTTAGTGTGGCATTTTGTGCTTTTTAAGCAGTGTCTTCTCATAGGCTCTGTTTTATTTAAAGCAATAAAGCCATGTTTGTTTCTATTCATTATAAAGGTTACCTAGTGCCCCTTGTAGAAAAAGTTGGAAAACACAGAATAGTATGAGGAAGAAAATCCCCTTCCCAGATGCTGACACTTTGGCCCTTCGATTGTTTTCCTTCTAAGTGTTGGTTTTTACCGCTAGTGTGATAGGTACCGATACTTTGTTCTCTCCTTATTAAAAAACCCTTGCTATTACAAGATTCCCATTTCCCCGTGTTACTGTAAACTGTGCAGTGTTTGACTGTAGGTATCTTTGGAGGTGGCCATAACCTCTTTGGCCCAAGCAGGCCCGGTTTAGGGGGATATTTTGCTATTTCTGTTTTTTCCCTTTTATGAAATAATGCTGGGAAGAACATCTTGCGAGTGAATTGGCTTTCGTGTTTTGGAATCTTTCCCAGGCTTTTAGGTCTAGGGCTTTCAGTGATCATCTGGACCACTTCTCTAACTTCAGCTGTTCTAGATTCCTCTGGGAGACTTGTTAAGACACATTGCTGAGCCCCACCCCAGAGACTCTGCTCCAGTAGGGGTGGCTGGGCGCGAGAATCTGCATTTCTAACAGCTCCCTGTGTTTTACTTACTGCCCTGGCCCATGCTTTCAGTGGCATGAACCAGGCCCTTGTTGGAGGGAAGTTGAGGTGAAGGAGATGGAGGTGTTGGTGGGCCTTGCCTAGGAGTGGCCCCCATAGGGGGGCTCCCCCTCCCCACTGCCCTGTCCCCTGGAGAACCCCAAGAGAATGCAGCTTTCCTCCTTGCCAGGGGCTCTTCAGCAGCCTGGGCCTGGCAGGTGCCCGGTGCCAGCTTGTGCTTATGCTGGATCCACACGGGGCTGGGAGAACAACTAGTCTCACAGAGAAACCATGGGAGACTATGGCGAATCGTCTTCCATGAGAACGAGTGACAGCCGTCCTAGGATGCGAGGGGTTAAACAGGCGGCTGGCACAGCCTCCCCGGAGCCAAAGGGGGAACTCAGGAGTAAGTCGTGACTGCCTAATTAATTCAATTAAACTACTCTATAAGCACCGCTGGTGTCAGTAAATTGTTAAAGTCTATTAAAAAATCAGCGGAACGTGATGAGGGTTTGGGGACGCTTTGTCTTCCTCCTCTGTGGTGGGATGTTAGAGGAGGGCTGGTTAGGTGTCAGAAGCCCCGACTGGTGCCGCCACTGACCTGCTGTGTGCACTGAGACTGATACCGCCCCCTCAGGACTCAGTTTCCTCATCTGTACGGTTAGTGATAGGCTGGCCCTTGCGCAGCCCTTCAGCTCCAGTGATTAGGATTGGACACACTGGTTGTTAGTGAGGTAGCGGCTAAGTCCCCTAAGCTGTCTTTTCTTAAACCAAAGTCTGTTTGTCCTGAGATCCCAGAGCTGCTAAGCTGCAGGAGCCTCCGTCCTATTGCTTGGTCAGCCAGGCCCTCAAGACCTGGGAGGTTCGCGCCTTTGGGCCCTCCTTGTGTGCATTTCTCTGCAGAATGTGCTGGGTGAGGAGACCTCACTCCCCACTCAGAGCCACAAGGGGCAGAGGAACCCACACATGGGGCTCCAGGGTCGCCTGGCTCTGCACTTGAGAGGCCTGTTCATTCAGGCTGTCTGATCTGGAGTCGGTGACCCGCACTTGATCTTTTCAGAAGATTTGCTACAGACAGTGCTAGTGGAAACAAGATCTTCAGGCTGGGTGCGATGCCGCACACTTGCAATCCCAGCCACTCGTGAGGTGGAGGCAGGAGGATCATGAGTTCCAGGTCAGAGGCAGCCTGCATAACTTAGTGAGACCCTGACTCAAAATAAAAAATAAAAAATAGGCTGGGGGTGCAGCCCTGTGGCAGAGCACTTGTGAAGTATGTGCGAGGCCCTGGGGTTCAAGTCCTAAGTACTGCAAAAAATAGAAAACAAAAAAACCCAAGATCTTTGGGGGAAGAGTGCGCTAAGTGTGTAAGGAGTCAGTCTGTTTTTCAGCTTTTGGAGAGCCCCCTTTGAAATATAAACACTATGATAATTATAAAAAAAAAAACCCTCAATTCAAAACTAGTATAAACAAGACAGGAGGTGGTGGGGAGGAGAGTTCAATAGAGGTTAACCCAGAGGTGGAACACTGCTGGCCACGGTAGGCCATTCAGTTGCCTGTCTGAAAATTCCCACTTCCCACTTGTTTTGGCAGCCTGGCCTGTGCCAGCGGTGAGCATGTGCTCCCCTGGCAGCAGCAGGCATGAGCGGCGGTGGCTGCCTCATCTTCCCAGTGCTGGCGCCCGAATGGTGCCTGAGCCGCTGAATTTTGCACCGCTGCCTTTCTAAGAACTGTTTGTTGTGGTATTTTCACAGCACAGTTAGTATCAAATTATTCATTTCCTTTGCATTTAGCCGTAGAGGAAATCCTCCCTGGGCAAAACTGTCAAAGATAAACAGCCTCAACAGCCACTAGCCATTATTTATTGAGCACCTACTATGTACCAGCCTGCAGCCGTACCACTGTGGCGTCTCATCCTGTCAGATCTTGGAAGCTAAGCAGAATTGGGGCTGGTTAGTACTCAGATTGGAGACCGCCTGGGGACACCAGGTGCTGCAGGCTTGGGAGAGGGACCCTGCAACCCATTCCCCCCAAAAAATCAGCCATTGAAAGCCATGTGAACAGCAGAGAAACATGACAATAATGTTTCATAGTTTTGTCATGAGTTGGACACCGACTCGATGGCACCTAACAACAACTATGCATCAGGTTGTACAAGGCATCAGGAAGCAGTGTTGAGAAAACCTACCTCTGTGGAGCAGGTTTCTGGGCAAAACTGTCAAAGATAAACAGTTTCAACAGCCACCAGCCATTATTTATTGAGCACCTACTGCTCATCAGGCTGTGCCAGGCATCGGGAAGCAGTGTTGAGAAATCCCGCCTCTGTGGAGAAGGTCGCCTGCCACAGTGGGCATCGTTAGTGCTTTTCAGTACCAGCAGGTGTTGCCCAGAGCTTCTGCCCTGCCTGTCCTAGGCTGGACCCAGGTGGAGGATTCTGAAATGAGAAGTAGTCTTTGTCCTTCACATCTGCTGTTAGCAATGAGACCAAGTGCAAAATGAGCCCCTGGAAGTCAGGCTGTGGGCTCCTGGAGAGCTTTGAGAATAGTGTCGTGGAGCAGGGAGTGGGTGGGGAGACAGCTAGGAGCTTGAGAAGGGTCAGGGTCGTCTGCTGGCGAGATTTGCGACCTTGAGGGTGGTTAATACTGAGCTAGGCAGAGGGAAGAGAAGAGGCCATCTCAGGCACTAAGGAAGCACTTATAATTAGCAGGGGCTTTGTATGCAAATGGCATTTCAAAATGCTTAAAAATATCTTCTGAGCCAGGCTGAAAATAGCAGGTGGTCTGCTTGAATCATGAGTGTTTGAAGAGTAGTGGGACATAATGGAGGTCCGTGAGGGTACAGCGGCAGCAAGGGAGAGGTGGAGGAGGAACATAGGTGGGTGGATGGTCAGACAGACTAAGTGACCCTGGGAAGGACCCCGAAAACCAGGAGGAAAATTTTGCTAACTAAGGAAATGAGTGTGACCAGACCTTAAGCCCCATGAGGGCACTGTGTGACTGTGCTTGTCTCTATTATTCATCTGTGTGTCCTCAGTTCCCAGACACAGTAGATGGTTATTAAATATTTGCTTGGTAAATGAGGTACTTATTGTTTATCAAGTTTGTCTTTTTTCTTTTCTTTTTTTTTTTTTAACTGGGGTTGAACCCAGGGCCTCTTGCCTGCATGCTCTGCAAATGCTGGACCACTGAGCTGCACCTCAGCCCATTTTTTTTACTTTTTTTGAGACAGGCCCCCCCCAAATTGCGCAGACTGCCTCTGGTCTCGAACTTGCGATCCTCCCGCCTCCACCTCCCGAGCCGCTGGGATTACAGGTGTGCGCCACCATGCCCAGCCCATTTTATTTTATTTATTTATTTATTTATTTTTTTTTTTTTTTTTTTGAGACAGCCCAGACATATCTGGAACTTGCTGTGTAGCCCAGGCTGGCCTTGAACTTGTGGCGCTTCTGCCTTGGCCTCCCAAGTACTGAGATTACTGATGTGTGCCACCACACCTAGCTCACATTTATCTTTATGGCAGCTCAATGAGAAGATACTGTCATTCCTGTGTACCCGTAAGGATGGTACCCATAAGAATGGTGCCCGTAAGAATGGTATTCTTGCTGGGGTTAGGAGGTGTATTATGATGTTGGAGAGAGACACAGGGACACGATACTAGAAAGCATTTTTTTTTTTACAACAGCACTGTGAAATATTGATTAATTTGATTCCATTGTATGACCCAGGGACAATTTTACTAGCAGAAAATATGATTGTGTTATTCGGCTGCAATAAAAAATCGCAGCCATGAGCCCAGGCCCAGAAAACGAACCAAGCTAAGGGCGTGGATGGACTAGGAGATCCCACATCTCTCTGCTGGGGTTGGTTTGTTGTTTGTTACTTTGTGGCACCGGTAATGAGCTTGGTTGGAGATAGGAGATGACAGATCGCTGCAGAAATTTTATTGAAGGAAAGCCTACAACTGAATTCAGTTTGACTTCAAATTCATTTCTCTTACGACTAGGAAATGTCTACTGTTGTTGAGTTGTAGGGGTCAAGTGCCCTGATCTAGCTGGAAACAGACCGTGGGAAGTGAAGAGCCCCGAAGGTCTGAAAGCAGAGGCGAGATGGGTGTCTTTCCTGCAGCGTGGCCCCTCCATGCAAGCCAGCATCTCCCCCTCGTGCTCAGGCAGCAAAATATTGCTCTGTTCCAGTTCTGCAGGACAAACTGGCTGTTGGGCTTCTAGAAAAATGGGAAGAATCTTCTTAAAGGATAGTGCAAGGGAAGCTTCAGCTTCATGTGCTGGCTTTAATCCCACCTCAGATGCCACTCTGCCTTGCCTTTGGGTGATTGATCGTGCAGCTGGTTCAGGAGAAACTGGGGCAAGGAGAGGGTGGAATGGGCAGCCACTTTCCACAGAGATAAGAATGAAGTGGAGAGATTGTCCCAGCTCAACCTGGCCTTGGGTTTTCTCTGTTACACCAGGCACAACCACCTCAGGGCCTTTACACTTGCTATTCCTCTGTCCAGAATGCTCTGCTCCAGTTTTCTTCCTGGCTCAGTCCCTCACCTGGCTGTGTGCTTCTTAGCAAGCCTTTTCTGAAGTGCTGTTTAGAATTATACCCTTCCCCGATCCTGTTTTTGGCTTCATTTTTCTCCATAGTATTATGACCATCTAACAGTATATATTTTACCCCTTTAAAAAAGAAATTTGTGTATGTCTCCGTCTTCCCCTCTCTCCTTCCTGACAATGTAAGCTTTGTGAGGACAAGGCTTAAATGTTCTTTAAGCTTTTCTTTTTACAGAATTGGAAAAAAACCCAGGTGCAAGGGCACACACCCATAATCTCCTTGACTCTAGGGGCTGAGACAGGAGGCTTGCAAATTTGAGGCCAGAGGCAGCCTGGGCAACTTAGTTGTTGTTGTTGTTGTTAGGTGCTGTCAAGTCAGAGTCTGACTCATAGTGGCTCTCATAGGGTTTTCAATGGCTGATTGTTTTTGGGATTGCTTCGGGAGTGGATTGCCATGTCCTTCTCCCATTTTTGCGGTGTTGGGGCTCGAACCCGCATCCTCCAAGAGAGTGCAGAGCAGCGCTCTACCAACTGAGCCAAACCCCAGCCCAGGCAACTTAGACCCTATCAAAATAATAATAAAAGGGCTAAAAGAGCAGCTCAGTGGTAGAGCACTTGCCCAGCATGCATAAGGCCCTGGGTTGAACCCCCAAATACTGCAAAAAATAAAAAATAAAAAGCTTGCAAAAATAATGCCAAGAGTTTCCACAAACTTACCTAGCTTCCTTAAATGCATATATTTTATATCATCAAGGCATAATGCTCAATTTATACTATAAAAGTAATGTTAATACAAGGCATTAAATTGCAGGCTGAAATCCCTTATCTGAGATGCTTTGGAACTGGAAGTATTTCAGATTTCATACTTTTTCAGATTTTGGAATATTTGCATAAACTTTACTAGTTGAGCATCCCTTATCTGAAAATCAGAAATCCAAAATGTGCAGAAATCCAAAACTTAAGTTTTTATGGTGGAACAGTATTCTCTTTTTCTCCCTCTCACACAATAAGCTGTGTGTGTGTGTGTGCGCTGAGGTTTAGCTCAGTTGCTAGAATGCTGCTTTGAACTATCTGAGGACTTGGGTTCATTCCCCAGCACCACAAAAAATGGGAGAAGGACATGACAATCTACTTTGGAAAACAATCCTGAAATAATCAGCCATTGAAAAGCTATGAGGGTTGCTATGAGTTGGACCCAACTCAGTGGTACCTAACAACAAACAATTATACACACACACACACACACTTACTGGGTTGAGGTTGGTAACGTGTTGCTTTGCACTTTCTGAGGACCTGGGTTCAATCCCCAGCACCATAATATGGGAGAAGGATAAGGAAGTTCACTTCCCCCAAAAAAATTCCGAAACAATCAGCCATTGAAAACCCTATGAAGGTCACTATGAGCTGGACCCGCCTCCGTGGCACCTAACAACAATAAACAACAATAACATATACCCTAAAAGTTTTGAGTTTTGGAGCAACTTGGGTTTCTGACTTTTGGATTGGAGATGCTTAATCTATAATATAATACTATTAACTAATCTGCAGACTTTATTGAGATTTTACCAGTGGTCCCGCTAATGGCCTTTTTCTGGCCCATGATGTCATTGAGAATCCCACTGAAGTTTAGTTGTCATAACTTCTTGTCTTCACTAGTCTGGGACAGGTCCTTGGCCTGTCTTTGAATTCTGGGTCCTTGACTCCTTTAAAGAGTCTCCTGCAATTACTGTGTGGAATGCACCTGATGGGCTTGTTGGGTGTTTGTTGGATGACTGGGGCTGTGCATTTCTGGCAGGAGCACCCCCCCCCCCACGATGCCCTCCCTTTCTCCAGGCCTCAAGTCCAGGGTAGTTAACTGTGAACACTGGATTAAGGTGTCTGCCAGGTCTCTCCTATTTGGGAAAAGTTACTTTCTTACCCTTCGTATTAATAAGTGTTTTGTGGGGAGTTACTTTGATGCCATGCCAAAATCGTGTTACTTTTTGTCTGCTAATTTTAGCATCTGTTGTTGATTCTTGCCTGCAACAATGAGGACTGCGATGTTTGCCAAATAGTGATTTCCTATTTCCATCATTCCCTCTGCGTTCACTGGGATTCTGCTGTAGAAAGAGCTGTCTTTCCTCCCTTTATTTATTCACTTACTCCTTTGGATCAGTTTGGACTCCTGGAGGTTTATTTTATGGGTTAATGGGGTTTTATAGGTTTATAATCCATCACTATCCTTCATTTTTCTGTGGCTTAAATAGTTGCAGATTTGGCCAGCAGCAGCCCCTTCACATAGGCACCTCTGTCCTTTCCACAAGTCCCGGTCATTCATTGCACAGTTCCTGATTGTCTAGCTCTTTAGCGCATTCCAGGCTCATCCTGCACCCCAGCCCCCGAGTCAGCACCTACTCCACAAAGCGGGGCGTGGGTTTTGGTCTGTATCGATTGTATTCTTGGTACCCATGGCACTGGGCACATAGTAAAGTGCAGGGGTAATGACTCCTGGGTGAATGGAAGAGTGAGCGAATCTGAAAGGAAGACCCAGCGGCCAGCTCCCAAAAGCTGTGAGTCACACTCGTGCCAGCCTGCCCTGCTTGGCTGGAGTTGGCCATTTCCAGGGGGCGGGGCCTCCTCCCTGCTCCTCCGCGTGGATTCTCAGTGCCGCACAGTCTGAAAAGGAGCCCAGGGCATCCCCAGTCTCGTAGAGCAGAAAGAGCCAAGAACGTGGAGCGCAGCCAAGGGAGCAGGCTGGCAGGAGTTCGAGGCGCTGGCAGAGCCTGGCCTGCTCTCTGCTCGCCATGTGGGTGAACAGCAGCTGCGGCGGTCACGCTGCTCTGGTGGTTGATGGAAGAGGTCCTGGGGTCCCCCGTCTGTGTGCCTGTAGCGGGGGTTGCCTTAGAGCCACTTTTCGTCTCCTGAGACGTGCAGGCTTCACTTGAATATTTTATGAGTTTTTCTTTATGAACGATTAAAACTCGGTCACATTGGCTTTGGAAAAGCCTGGGATAATCAGATTTTTATTTATGAGTTGAAGTGTATGTGTGTGTGTTTGAGTGTGTCCCTGAAGAGGGAACTGGCTGGCAGGCTTTCTGGCCATCGCTGCTGGCAGACTTTGATGCCAGGAGCAGACTTGGCAAGTTGTAGCCGTTCATAGCCAAGAGAGGCCTGGTTGGCTCCTGGTCGGCTGTTGCTGGGATACTTTTACTGGCCCTTTGTGAAGTGGACCTTCTCCACAAGGAGGTGGCCACACCAGTCCTGCCTTGATCCAGACGCTCAGGTTGGTGGAACAGACATCAGTGATCTTGCTGATTCTGTACCGAGGTCCTGAGAAGTGCGCCGGCAAGGATGCTTAGCCCCACTTTACAGATAGAGAAACTGAGGCCCAGAAAAAGGGAAAGGAACTGCTCTCCAAGGAACTAAGGGGTATAGAAATCCTGATGGTTGCAAAAATGTCAGTCTATAGCACAGCCGATTGGTGTCCCAGGCCCGGTACCTGCTGGAACCTGGAACACATCAGGCACTCTGTACATTTGCCATTTTTAAGTTACTTGAGTGTATGTGTTAATTTACTGTGAAGCTTTGGACTGGAATCCTGAGGACTTTTTCTTCCTCTTAGTGACTGGATGGCAATAGGCAAAATACCTCATCTCTCCGGCCTGTTCCCTCATCTGTGAAATCGGGTCAGTGTTACACACCTAGACTCTGCCCTGGGCTTCAGAATGAATGAGGGCAGAGCACACAGGCAGGCTGGCCCGGGACAGCATTTTCAGGTAGGGGCTGCTGTTCTGGTACCGTTGGGTTCCACAGGGTAGAAGGGCTTTCAGAGATCTGGCACTGTTTCAGCCTCCCACCTGTCGGCTTGAGGCAGGTTTCTCTTTATCCAGTTGACCGAAGGCTCCTTTCTGGTTATGGCTTAGCAGAGAGCCCTGTCTGGGGTTCTGGCATCACAAAATACCCACATCTGAAGGGGTACTCCCTAGTCTGATGGGGTCAGGAGTCACTGAGCTTGGAACTGATTGGCTGGGATGACCCTGGAGTAGAAGATGTGGAGCCAGCGCACCTTCTGAAAGGAAGAAGGACATGTTATAGTCCCCTCCTGAGAAATGGGGCTTTCTGAACTTTACACCATCTTGAAAAGTTTCCTGCAAATGGAAGAAATCCCTTTGTTGACTACTGTATATATAAAATATTTTTATGGCAAGGCTTTTTACAAAGCGAAAGAAACTTTCTATAATTTCCTTTGTATGAACCTGGCCTTTCTTAGGTTGTTTTTTTTTTTTTAATCTTTTTTGCTTCTGTTATTACTTTTGTTATCCAAAGCAATTCATGTTCACTATTGAGCAGTTAGAAAGTCCAGATGAGTAAAAGGGAACAACGGTAAATCAAGATGACACATAACCTCCCCACCCAGAGATAATCACTCTGGGCCCTGATATTTGATGTACTGAGATTTTGATGGACATGGGGCTGGGGTTTAGCTCACTTGGCAGAGTGCTGCTCTGCGTGTTCTGAGGCCTTGGATTCAATCCCCAGCACCACAAAAATGGGGGAAGGACCTGGCAGCCCACTCCCAAATCAATCCTGAAACAATCAGCCAATAGCAGAGAAGCACTGACAGTCCTGGGCATAGCAGACTATTGGGGACAGTTTTGTTCTGTTATACATAGGATTGCTATGAGCTAGACCTGACTTGACAGCACCTACCCACAGCAGCAGCTGCAGCAGCAATTCAATACACATATGCCATGTACATACCTTAAAAGCTTATTCATCGGGCATGGTGGCGCACTACTATAATCCCAGCGACTTGGGAGGCAGAGGCAGGAGGATCGCAAGTTCAAGACCAGAGGCAGTCTGTGTAATTTAGCGAGGCCCTGTCTCAAAAAGTAAAAAAATGGGCTGGGGGTGCAGCTCAATGGTCTGGCACTTGCAGAGCATGCAAGCACGAGGCCCTGGGTTCAACCCCCAGTATCAAAAAAAAAAAAAAAGCTTATTCATCCAGAAAGTATTTATTGAGTGTCTTCCATGTGTATGGTCATGGGAATAAATCAGGGACCAAAAAAAAAGACATAGTTTCTCTAGGAAACAATTTATGTAATGGAAGGAAGAGAAGCAACTGGAGCAGAAATTGGCCCAAAGAAAGGCCTGAAACTGGTAATGAAATTTGGCATGGACTCTTTGAGAGTCTAGGTCTCACTCAGGAGGGATTGGCATAAAATAGGTGTTGGATGGAGCAGAGGGAAGATAAGTGGACAGCTGCTCAGAGGGCAAGCACAGACTGTCCTAAGAAAGTGGCCTCGGATGGTGTCTGGAAGCAGGCTCGAGAGGGTTTTTTTGCTTTGTTTTTCCATGTGGCTGTGTAGTTGTTCATGCATCCTTTGCTGAAAAGATTTGTTCTTGGCATGTACTTCTTTTTATACATTATTTATTCAACTTACTAATATTTTGTTTATAATTTATGTATCTGTGTTCAGAAGAGAGAGTGATCTGTCGTTTTCCTGTCTTGTATTTACCTTGTTTTGGCGTTAAAGTAATTCTGGTCTCACAGAATGAGTTAGGAAGTGTTTCCTGGAAGAGATTGTAGGGAATTGGTATCATTTGTTCTTAAGTGTTTGGTAGAATTCACCACTGGGCTTGGTACTTTCTTTTTTGAAAGATTATTAATTATAGATTTAGATTCAATTTCTTTAATATTTAGGCAATCTGTGTCTCTTTGCGTGAATTCTGGTAGATTGTGTCTTTCAAGGAATTAGTTCATTTATCTAAATTATCAACGTTGCGGGTAAAGAGTTGTTCATAATATCCTTTTACTGTCCATTAAAGTCCATGAGATCAGTAGTGATGTCCCCTCTTCCATTTCAGATGTTAATTTGTTCTCTGTTTTCATCTTGGGTAACCTGGCTAGAGCCATCGAAAACCCTATGACTAGCAGACAAGCACTGACAGTAGTGTCTTGTCTGTTGTACGTAGAGTCACTATGAGTTGAACACCAACTTGATGGTACTGACAACAACAACAACCTGGCTAGAGGTTTATAAATGGTATTGATCTTTTCCAAGCACCAACCTTTGGTTTCATTTTTTTTCTCTATTTCTTATTTCCAATTTCATTAGTTTCTGCTCTAATTTTTATGATTTCTTTTCTTCCATTTGCTTTAGGTTTATGTTGCTCTTCTATGTTTAATTTCCTAAGGTGGGAGCTTAGGTGATGAATTCAGATGCCTCTTCTTTTCTCATGTATGAGAAAATGTCCTCTAACCCCGCAAACTTTAATGATTGTATTTTCATTTTCGCTTAATTCAGAATAGATTCTGTTTTCTCTTGAGAGTTCTGCTTTGACCTATGTGTTATTTATTCTCCAAATATTTTAGAATTTTCCAGCAATCTTTCTGTTATTTATATCTAATTTAATTTTGTTGTGATTTGAGCATATTTTGTGTAGTTTCTGTTCTCTTGTACTTGTTAAGGTGTGTTTTATGGCCTAGAATGTGATCTGTCTTGGTGAACGTTCCATGTGGCATTGAGAAGAATGTGCACCATACTGTTGTTAGATGAAGTACTCTATAAATGTCAATTAGATCCAGTTGATTGATGGTGCTGTTCAATTTAACTATATCACTACTGATTTTCTGCTTGCTGGATCTGTCAATTACTGATAGAGAATATTAATGGTGGATTTGTCTGTTTCTCTTTCCAATTCTGTCCATTTTTGCCTAACATATTTTGATGTTGTATTGCTTGGCGCATACACATTAAAGATTGTTATGTCTTGATATATTGACTCCTTTGTCATTTTGTAGTGCCTCCTTTATCTCTGAGTTTTCCTTGCTCTGACTTCTGCTTTGTCTGAAATTTAGCTACTCTGGGTTTCTTTTAATTACTGTTAGTATTGTATATTTTCGTTCTCTATATCATTCCTTATTTGTTTTAATTTTTTTTTTTTTTTTTTTGTAAGGTAGGGTCTCACTCTTTAGCCCTGGCTGACCTGGAACTAACTATGTAGATCAGGCTGGCCTTGAACTTGCAGTAACCTCCTGCCTCTGCCTCCTGAGTGCTGGGATTACAGGCATGTGCCATTGTGCCTGGTTTGTATCTTTACTTTTGATGCAAATACTATATATTCTTAATATTAATCTGCACCCTTTCAACAGCTTTAGAGGCCTACAAAATCAGATGCAGATTAGAATTGCGTGCAGATTGGATTCAGGAAAGAGACTCAAAGTTAGAGTTCTCTCTTGTGAATCCAATCTGCATGTGATTCTAATCTGCACCTAATTTTGTACCCCTCTAAAACTGTTAAAAGATGTGGATTAGAATCAAGAATATGCAGTATATCTGTATCTCTATGTTTAAAATGGGTTTCTTGTAGACAGTATATAGTTGGGTCTTGCTTTTTAAAATCCCGTCAGTGTGGTTTTTCATTGTATATTTATACCATTCACAGTTAAAGTGGTTATGATGTTGTTGTTGTTGTTAGGTGCCGTGGAGTCGGTCCGACTTATAGCAACCCTCATAGGGTTTTCAATGGCTGACTGTTTCGGGATTGCCTTGGGAGTGGATTGCCAGGTCCTTCTCCCATTTTTGTGGTGCTGGGAATTGAACTCAGGACCTCAGAGTCTGAGCTAAATCCCAACTGAGCTAAATCCCAGCCTGGGTTATGATGTAGTTATATTAATAACTACCATATTTTGTTTTCTGTTTGTTGCTTGTGATCTTTGTTTCTTTTGTCTCCCACAGTTCTATTTTTTTCTTTTTTAATTGGCTGTCTATTCTTTAAAAACTTTTAGTAATTACCCAAGAGTGTATAATATACAACTATAACGAATCTAAGTCTACTTTCAAATAAACTCCTGCTACTTCCTGGGTAATTCTAAGTAATTTATAATAGAGTGCAGATGCTCCTCAATTTCTGATGAGGCTTACATCTCCATAAACTGATTGCAACTGAAAAGTATCATTAAGACAAAAATTGCATTTAATAGCCCAACTGAATGGCACTTAACAACAACAACAACAACAACAACAACAACAACAACAAATCATTGTAAAGTCAAAAAATTGTAAGTTGAACCATTATAAGACAGGTATTCTCTGGTTCTAATTCTAAGTCTTCCCTCTTGTCCCTTATTAACATTATTGTCATTCATTTTACTTATCCATATGCTATAAAAACCAGTCTATTGTTGATGCTGTTATTTTCAACAGACTATTTCCTATTAGATTAAGAATAAGAAAAATAGGTTTTGTTTTACTTTCGTAGGTTTACTTTTATTTTCATTTACTTTCATACCCTTTCCACTAGCACTCTTTCTTTATGTATATCTGGGCTTCTGACCTGTATTCTTTCCTTCTCTGAAGAATTTCTTCCAAGGTAGTTCCGCTGGCAACAAATTTCCCTCACATTTTTTCTATTTCTCCTTGCTTTTTTCTTTTCTTTCTTTTTTTATATTTGGGTACATGCTCTACCACTGAGCTACACCCTCAGCTCTCTCCTTAATTTTTGTAGGATAATTTTACTGTATCAGATTTCTAGATTGGTGATTTTTCTTTAACAATGTAAGTATATCACCTGACTGTCTTCTTGGTTGCATGGTTTCTGGAAAGAAGTCTGATGTAATTTTTATCCATGTTCCTCATATAGGTAAAATGGTTCCCCCACACTGTTTCCTTTCAGGATTTTCTATGTCTTTGGTTTACTGCAGTTTGAATATGCTATGCAGAGGTTTTTATTCTGCTTGGTGCTCTCTGAGCTTCCTGGATCTGTGGCTTGGTCTCTGTCATTAATTTAAAAAATTCTTAGCCATCGTTATTTAAAATATTTTTTCTATCCCTATTTCTCTTTTATTTCCTTCTAGTATGCCCATTACATGTATATTCAACCTTTTAAAATTGTTCTGTAGTTCTTGGGTATTCTGTGTTGTTTTTTTCTCTTTGCAGTACTTAGGGGTTGAACCTGGGGCTTCACATACTTTGCAAGTGCTTTACCACTGGATTGTACTCCAAACCCCTTCCCCCTCTTTTTTTTTTTTTTAACTTGGAGACAGAGTCTTACTAAATTGCACAAACTGCCTCTGTCCTCTAACTCACAATCCTCTTCCCTCAACCTCTTGAGTCACTTGGATTATAGGCATGCACCACCATGCCCAGCCCTGGTCTGTTTTTAACCTTCTTTTTCCTCTGTGCTTTTTCAGTTTGGGAAGTTTCCTTTTTTAGCATTTCCTTTTGATTCTGTTGTAGAGTTTCCATTTTCCTGCTTACATTACCATCTGTTCTTCCACAGCACCCACCTTTTTTGTTTGAGTCCTTAGCATATTTATTAATCAAAATTACTTTAAATTCCCAAATCTGTATCATATCTGAATCTGGTTCTGATGCCTGTGTCTGTTCAGGCTGTTCTGTGCCTTTTAGCATGTCTTGTAATTTTTGTGTGTGTAAGGTTGGATGCAATATATCCAGTTATGTACTGAGGTAATCAGTGTTTTAGTGTAGGTCGAAAACCAGCTTGGTGTATCAGGGTAAAGGAACTGAAGTAAGTGGACCTGTAGTTGGATTTTTATGTTTATCTTCATAGGAGTTGGGCTGTGTTTACAATTGGCTGTATCTATAGATCTGAGAGGCTAAAATTTCCCCTAGTGTCCTTGTTTTGTGACCCCTGTTATCTTTCTGTTTCCTTAGAGACTCCTTATATAGTGTCTGAACTATGTAGTTCTTTCTACTACAATCCTGTTATTGGACAGGGGCCTGATTGACATGATCGGGTCTGAAGGGGGCAAGTGCTCTAGAATTTTCTGATTAGTTCTCTGTTCTTTAGAGGGCTTGTAGACCTCTGGCCTATGACTTTCACAAGTGCTCCTAAGATTCCCCTGCTTAGGGAGGACGGGAAGGCTGAGGAGATGGGAGTTTGGCATTTCCCTTCTCCCATGGGGGTGTGTGTGTGTGTATATGTGCTTTTTTTTTTTTTTTTTTTTTTTTTTTGTGTGTGTGTGTGTGTGTGTGTGTGTGTATTTTTAGTTTTTAAAGTCTTTCTCTTTAGTGGGGGAACTGGGTGTGGACATAGCCCTTCCTCCATGTCCATCAGGCCCTGGTAAAGCCCTCTTTGATCAGATTCTGGTAAATAGTTTCTCTTGAGGGCAAGTTTTTGTTGAATAAAGAAGAATGTGCTGAGGTATTTCACAATTGTTACTTTTCCTCTACCTGGCTGGAGCAGAAGCAAGAGGAATTGAGTGGTTTTTTTTTTTTTTTTTTTTTTTTTTAATCTTAACCCTGAGAAGCTGGTGAGGCTGTGGAGGTAGAGGTGGTCCCGGGAGAGGTGAGCGCTCAGTTTTCCCCTCCTGTGCCCGCTTGGGCTCAGTGTTTCTTCTCTTTCCTGGCTCCAGGTGCACCTTCAGCTCATGGTAACCTGTGATTCTATTTATTTGCCCATTTCTCCACTTTTTAGGGTGGTAGTTTGCTCTGTTCTCTCAAATCCCTGTTGGATCTAAGAAAAGTGGTTAAGTTTGAGTTTGTTCAGCTTATTTCTTACCGTGAGGCCTGACATGATGCCTTCTAGGTTCTCTAGATGTTGGAGCAGAAACTGGAAGTTTGCATTGTCTCATTTTTGTTTCATTGGTTGGTATTTCAGGTTGAGGAGTTTCTACTGAACTGTTTTCCCACTTTGATGTTTCCCTCAACTATGTCCATCCTACTGAGGGGTCCATCTGTTGCTATGGGCTTGATCTCTGGTATGTTGTCTGATTTTTCTGTTAGATCGCTTAACATTTTAGTTATGGTTGTTGTTGTTAGGTGCTGTTGAGTCAGTATCTGACTCTCAGCGACCTTGCATTCAACAGGCGAAACACTGTTGTCACTGTCTATCTGCTATTCATAGGGTTTGCAATGGCTGATTGTTTTTGGGGAGTGGGTTGCCAGGTCCTTCTCCCAAGCTTACAGTATCTGGTGTTTCCACATGGTCTCTTATCCAAGTGCAAACCAGGCCCGACCCTGCTTAGCTTCTGAGATCTAATGGGATTGGATGTCACAGTAGTATGACTGCAGGCAGATTACCTGTTCCCATTCCAAAATCTGTGTCATATCTTGAACTCTGATGTTTGGTGCATCTCTCTCTCTCTCTCTCTCTCTCTCTCTCTGTGTGTGTGTGTGTGTGTTTGTGTGTTTCTTGCCTTTTAAAAATGCCATGTAATTTTTTGCTGAAAACTAAATGTGATGTACCTAGTAGGAGGAACTAAGTATGTTTTTGTAGCTACGAACTGGGCTGTATTTAATGTTTGCTGTAGCTGTAGGTGCCAGAAGTGTCAGTTTCCTTTCCTTACTTGTTTTCTCTCCTTGTCTTTAGGTGTCCCTAAAATCTCCTTCCTAAGTAGAATCTGTCTTGGGGCTCTCTCATGTATAATCTACTGTCATTTATTAGAGTCTTTTTGATGTGGCAGTACGGTGTTAGGGAGAAATAGTCTGTACTCTTATGACTTAATCTCAGTTATCGTTGTTCTTATTGTTTTAATGGATCTGTGTCCTTGGGCTGTGACTTTCAGAAGCATTTCTTAGCCTTTTCTTTTACCTTTTAGTGAGACAGGTAGGCTTGATAGAAAGGCCAGAGTTGCCCAGGTGCCCTTCCCCCAGGTCAGACAAGTCCTTGGTGAAGTTTCTTTTGACTGCAGGCCTTTGTTCTGGCCTAACCGTGTGCTATTTCAGAATGGCCACTTTTCCTCTTGTATATCTTTAATTATGACTTTCCACCCTGCCTCACTGAATCCAGTCTGATTGTCTCAAATTTATACTGAGACAACCTAGCTGGGCTCCAGGAGTTAAATGCCATGAAAGTGTGGTGGCTCCCCTAGGACTGGGCCACCAGGAGTTTGAGCTCTTAAGCTAATCTGCACTCAGCACCTAGCAATTAGTCAGTTACTCTTTTAGTGTTTCTGCCAGTTACTAGCTCAACCTCCAACTCCTGGTAAGCTGTTGTGTCAGCTTTCCAAGGCTGTGACAAACTACCTGAGAAAATCAACTTAGAAAGAGGAAAGGTTTATTTTGGCTCACAGTTTTGGAGGTTTCAGTCTGTGGTCTGTTGGCTTTGCTGTTTGGTGGCCTGTGTTGAAGCAGAACATCATGGAGGGGATCATGTGGTGGGCAGGGCTGCCCATCTCTTGTCACCTGGGAAGCAGAAAGAGAGAGGAAAGGGCTGGGGATCCAGTGTCCCTTTCGGGGGCACTCCTCCAGCAACCTGACTTCCTTCCACTAGGCCTCACTTCCTGAAGGTCCCCCCACATCCCAGGAGTGACACAGGCTGGCAAACAAGTCTTTAGCCTTTGGGCCTTTGGGGGCTGTTTAAGATCTAAACCATAACAGCTGCGTTTCTCTGCAGTTGCCTGCCTCTTCAGTTTCCTGGGTGGTGCTTTGCTCTCTGATCGCTCAGTTCTCTGATGGATCTAAGAAAAATGGTTGGTTTTCAGTTTTTGCATCCTTTTTCTTGTTATGAGCACGGGAGTGGGGACTTGCAGGCCTTTTACACATCTGAGGGTAAATTGGATGTCCCTACCTGGTGTGTCTCAATGTCCTCTGGTTTCAGGACTGTGTGTGAAGACTTGGTGCCCTTAAACGGGACTGAGTCAGGCACACAGACAAGGCCAGGGCAGGCAACGATGCTGCTCCTCTCCCTTTCCTCTCGGCCCTGTCTGGTATGGCCACATGGATCTCCAGTCTGGGTTTGATTCGTATGCTTGCTGTCTGTAGGAGACAAATGATGGGTGGACCAGCTGGGCTGGGAGTCCTGCATTCAAGTCCAAGCTGTGTGCCCACGGCCTCAGTTTTCCCAGTTCTACAATGGCGACAGGGCCAAAGCCTTTCTAGTACTCTGTGCCATTATGAGAATAATAACACTTAGTGGAGGTCTCATGAGAAATAAGGAAGTGATTTGGTAATAAATTTGTGCTTTAGAGAAGTCTTTCCAGATGACCATTTTGTCCTTGTTGTTACTTTTAAATAATGGAATGGCCTCTTGACAGGAGTAGTGGAAGCAGCAGTCACGTGATGTGGTATGAATAAGTAGTAAGTCAGAGCGTGTTTATCTTGGGCCTTCCTTTCCATGATGAGTGTGTTCTACAAAAACATTTCCTCTGATAGCCGCCTGGCCTATGTTCTGGAGGGAGGAGGGCCATCCTGGGGTGTGATGAACAAACGGCCTTCATTCATCCTTGTATGCCGAGGTCACCCAGTGTCACTAGTTCTCTAGGTTCTGCAGCCAAACCTTGGGGAAATTGCCTTCCTTCTGGAAAACCAAAATGGAGAAAGGGGCTAAAATATATGTCTGGGTTATCTTTTGCTTATTTTCTTAGACATGCTGTTGCTTACATCATTTAGGAGCAAGAAAAGCTGTTCATGTTTTCTTTGGTCATAAAAGTATCGTGGATGGTTTGTACATTTAAAATTACAGCTAGTTTAGGTTATAATCTTAATTCTACAACTTGACTTCCTTTTAGAGATTTAAAAATTTTGGATACACATTGGACCTCACAGCAGTGAACTTCGTAGTGGTTCCGGGGTCTCCTGTTCTTTAAAAGTGCATTCAAAAGAAGCAGGTTGATCCTTGCATGAATAAGATACTATTGCTTTTGGGAAAAACACACTCAGGTGTCATTTCTGCCCTCTGAGGGCGTATCGCATCAACTGGCATAGCGGCCGAGAAGAGGATGTCCTCATTGGGATGTGCTCAATGAGTTAGTGAGTGTGGCAGCATGCCCACTTTGCCACTCACCAGAGTTTGACAAGAAAGTGTCCACAAACCAAGGGTCTCTGATCTCTTGCCTTCCTGGCTCAGATCTAATCACTTGTAACAGTGCCTCTAGTGTTGGTATTGAACTACACTTTTCTGGCCTCAGGATTATGGGATCTATCAAGACCAATTTTTCCATAAAATGATTCCTCTTGCCTGAAATTTAGCCTGGCTTAGGGTAGGAAAAGGAACTAAGCCCAGATAAACATGTGCAAGTATTTTAAATTATGTCATTTATCCTCCCCTTTGAAAACCTGAGGGAAATGTGGAACTTACATGGAGTTTTCCTGCCGTAGGGTAGAAGTCTAGAACAGTTGGAATGAGAAGGAGAAGGACAGGTTGTAGGGAGAATATGCGGCCGCTGTTTTGTGCGTGGTACCGCGTCAACTGACAAGGAGGTGATGAGAGCTGGAGTGAGCAGAACTGGGTGGCAAGGTATGGCGAGGTGTCATGGGAAGGTTTAGGGGTGGGAGTGACCAAGTCAGATTGATATTTCAGATCTGCCGAGACAGTAGCCACCAGCCATGTGTGGCTGCTGAGCCTCTGAGCCTGAGTCCAAACAGATACGCTGTAAGTGTAAAATACATAGTTGATTCCAAAGCCTTAGCACCAAAGGGTGTAAAAAAAATCTCAATAGTTCTTTCAACATTAGTATCATGTTGAAATATCATTTGGGATACATTGGGTTAAATCAAAATATATTGCTAAATTAATTTTACTCTTTCCTTTTTACTTTTAAGAACGTGGTTACTGGAAGGCCTAAAATCATGTAGTGGCTCTCTTTTTATTTCTGTTGGGCAGCCCTCTCCTCCACTCCCCAGACTGATGACAGGCTTCTTAGTAAATTGCTTGAATCATTCACTTGTGAGCTCATTTATCCAATGCGTATTCATAGATTGCCTCCTGGGGGCCAAGGACTATTGTGAGCATTGAAGAAGACCAGACAAACCCCTGACCCCATGGACATTAAACAACTAAACAACTAAACAAGTGATAGAATTCAAATAACGTTAACTGCCATGAGGAAACATGAGGTGGGCTTGGGATGGATAAAGGGCAAGGGTTAGGGTGGGAGGGCTGAGACTGGGAATCAGGGATGGTCACTTTGACAAACAGAAACTTGAATGAAATGAGGAAGCAAACATTATGATCTGTGAGGGAGAGGTGAAGGAACAGTAAGAGCAAAGGCCCTGAGGTTGGAAAGAGGTAGGCATGTTGGAGGAGCAGCAAAAAGGCCCCTGTGGTGAGATGATGGTGGGAAGTAAGATGGTACCACTGCATAGATGGAGTATCTGGGTCATGGAGGGCCTTACAGGCCACTGAGAAGGGGTTGGAGGATTTTGTAAGGTTTTGAGGTGTCATGTTGGCAGGGTCCAACTTACATTTTAAAAGGATCTCCTGGCTGCTTTGAGAGGCAATAGTGGAAATGAGAAGACATGTGGCAGCAGCCCAGGCGAGAGGTGGTGCTGACTGCAGGGGAAGGTGGTGGAAAAGTGATGATGAAAGCAGACGTGGAACCGATGGTGACCCTAGAGCGCTCAGGCTGCCTGGCGGCCTGGCTGTGGAGGGTGAAGGAAGAGGAGTCACAGCTGACCCAGCCTAGGTGTTCCCTGATCGTAGGGGATGGGGGGACACTGGTGCTCTATGGGGTGCCCTCGGGGAGGGTTTCTACCAGGGTGTGGATGGAAACGAGACCCTTACACAGCAACGCTGGAGATGCCTCTGAGCTGTCCCAGCGGGGAGGGTAAGTCAGCAGCCTGCCTGAGTCTGCAGCCCAGGTGGGCGGAGTCAGGAGCACCCCAGAAGCTGGGTGTAAGCTTCAGGACTCACCTCAGAGGGTGAGGGAGAGGAACTCCGGGAGGGGAGGGGTCCCCACAGCCAGGAAGAGGGTTTAGGTGGGGAGATGGGTCAGCTATGTTCACTGAGGTGCAGGCCATGCAGTGTCCACTGGGCTTGGCACCCTGGTCACTGGCGACCTTGGGGACAGAGATCTCATGAGGAGTGGCGTCACAACCTGGGAGCTGAGCCTGAGAGCCTGAGCCCAGGCAGCCTGGGGGAGCTCAGCTCTGCAAGGAGGCAGCCAGGGGGAGGTGCAGGACCCCGTGCTGCTGGGGCGACCTGCCCGCTGTGGGAGGGTCTAGTGGGCAGGAGAGCGGAGGGGGCCTTATTCACTTGGTGACACTGGGTTGGCAGGAGGGCACGGGCCCACCGTCCATCTGGCCTGCAGCGGAGGGCTCTCTCTAAGGTGGTGGTGGGTTCTGCCAGAGCCGGTGGGGCGAAGATCACTTTCTTCTGACAGTTTTCATTTTCTGGTGAAAGTAGCTGTTGGGGAGGGCAGGCTGTTTGAGGCTTGAAGACAAAGTCGGGAGTCTCGGATGCTCATCTAGCAGAGTGGCTGAGGAGGGAAGTTGTTGGCTGTGCTCAGGGCCCCCTGGAGGCTTGTGGTCCCTTGTTTAAAGAGAGGGCCCACATGCTGGCTTGTTCCTCCAGGATGAGACAGGCAGGGCGCCGGCTGGGGGCTTACCAGGGAGGAAACAGATAGAGAACTGAGACCAGAACGATCGTGCACAGGGGGATGGTCATGATGAAGTTGGCTTTAGCTAGACAGCAGTGAGCGGAGGAGCCAAGGGTTAGGTGTAACGGTGTGGGGGCCCACATTGGTCCCAAGGCCGAGGAGTCTAGGGATGAACACTGGGTGCTAAGATGGTGGTGTGCTCTGTGGTGTTTGGGGGTGAGTGGTTGAGCCTGCAGGATGCGGGGGAAAGGAAGGCCACTGGAGGAAAGGAGATGAAACACGTGATCAAGGACAGAAGTACTAGCGGGAGAGAGTGAGCAGGGTCTGAACTGCAGCACGTGGTGTGTGTAGGGGCTGCTGCGGTGTCCTGGGGAGGTCCTGCACAGGGAGAATGTGCTGGGCCCCGTGCTTCACTGTTGTGGCTGTTTTCAAAGCTGAGAGAAGCAGTGCCGTGGAGGTGACCAGCAGAGGGGACAACACCCAAGTGCGGTCACCCCCAGGATCTGCCGCCCTAGATGACATAGGTCAGGCAGCTCTTCCTCTTTCAAAAATGGGGACAACAGTTGCCCCAACCTCTTCCATCGATCGTGAAGATTAAGCGGACAAAATGCATGGGCTGTGCTGGAGGCCAGAGCATGCTTTATGGAAAGCACCCAGCACTGGTCGCTTTCGTCACCGAAGCAGAGCTGTCCTTAGCTTGGATGATCGATTTCCATAGAGCGATGGGCAACTGTGTTGCCCCAAGTGGGATCTCTAGAAGGGGAACTCGACCTCCCAAGGGCTCTCTGGAAGGGGCCACCTGGGTTATAGACATCCTGGCTTGTGGGTTCAGCAGGGTCTTCAGGCACTTTGTGAAAACAAATAATGGGTACTTGCTGGGCGAAGGGAAGTCCTGAGCTGATAGATGAGGAGTCAGGAGAGACCTGGGTGCGGCTGCCCTTGGCATGTTGTGAGCACGAGGACCCGGAGTTGCCGGGGGATCCCGTTTGCACAGTCCTTTATGCTGTGTGAGCTCATTCGCTACAGCAGCTCCAGGTTGGCTCTGGGCAGGATGGAGAGGAGCATAGGGTGCGAACACTGGAGTCAGCTCGGCATCCCCAGCAGCTGGCGCAGCTGCAGGCTCAAGGCCCTTGGCTGGTCAAGGATGAGGAGACTGTGGGTGGCCTGATCACAGCCCCTGTGGCTAATGTAGCCCTGCAGGCCAGGGTCCCCTTACCTGGCAGGGAGCTGCTGTAGAGCCCGGGTCCCTGGGTGGGAGCGGCTCATCTCCTGCTGACCTCTCCACTAGTGCCTCCCAGGGGACCTCACTCGTGCAGCCCCAAGTTCACCATGGGGGACATGCACCAAGGGGAAAGTGTCATTCTAGGAGCTGATGTGGGGGCTGCCAGCCCAGGGGTGGGTGCAGGAGAGGGCACGGCAATGCGCTTTGCAGCCTCCCAGGACACCGCCTTGGGCTGAGGGCTAGTCACAGAAATGGAAGCACCCAGTGCTGCATCCAGAGTGTGTGTGTGACACAAAAGGAGCCCTAAGGGCGATGGGGGCAGCTCCTGGCTGGGTGACCTGTGAAGACACAGTTCTCTCTGGGCCTTTGCATTGCTTCTGGAAAAACAGCAGGCCCGGGGTCTTTCTGAAGCCTCCTTATCTCTTCCCTTTTTCCTGTAACCCCAGTCAATATTAATTGACTCCATCATTAATTAGGGTAACAGAATACTTGGCTCTCTGACAGTGCACTTTTTGCGCATGGGGCAACCCCTCTGGCCCTCAGCAGCGTCCCCAGGATGGGTACACCATAGCTGCTCAGAATGTCAAGTGAATCACACTGGCGCTTGCTTGTCCCTCGTGACTCTGAGGAGGCTCAGTGGCTGCAGCAGAAGGGGATCGTGCCTCTTCCTCCTAGTGTCTTGGGTATGATGCCTTTATTCGAGCTACAGGCTGGTGTCCTGTATCCTTCTCCAGGGGACACCAAAGGTAATGGAGGCTCCAGAGGGAAACAGACCTGGGTCCAGACCCCAGCACTGCCTGACCAGCCATGTGACCTTTGGCACCTCACTCCCAGAATCTGAGACTCAGTCAGCTCAGCTCAAAAGTGGGAACAGTGAAAGCTGCTTCACGATGGTCCTGTGAAGTTCAAATAAAGTGAAGTGACTACTGTGGTGCCAAGGAAGAGAGGTAACTCATTCAAAGAGTAGTAAATAGTTGTTGAAATCAGGAAGGAATGGTCATCTTCTAGAGTCTGGCAGCTCCTGGATTACTGTATTTGCTAAAGTTTGCTGTCCAGGAATTGCAAAGGACCGAGGAACTTCTGCAAAGGCAGCATAGAGGAATAGGAATTGGCACAGAATCTGGAGTCTGGAAAATCACCTGGCTAAGGTTCTTTCTGCCTGCAGCCTTACCACTGTGACATCCGATCCCATCAGATCTCAGAAGCTAAGCAGGGTTGGCCCTGGTTAGTACTTGGATGGGAGACCACTGGGAACACCAGGTGCTGTAGGTTTGGGAGAAGGACCTGGCAACTCCCAAAAATCAATCTGCCATTGAAAACCCTATGAATAGCAGAGAAACACTGACAAAGTGTTTCACGTGTTGTATGTAGGGTTGCTATGAGTCGGACGCTGACTCAATGGCTCCTGGCCACAACAAGGTTCTTTGTGAGCTTCATCTGTGTACCTACGGCATTGGGTCCATAGGGATCAGTTGAGATAGTATATGTACAGAACCTGCATATTGGTAAGTATTATATTTTTTTTCATTATTGTTTTGCTGCCTTTTTTTCTGATGATGCTTAGAAATAGTACTTCATTCCAATATTACTTTTTGAGATCTCATATTTATTTAGTAGTTTTTAGGTTTTTTCCTGTTCAGCTGTTTAATTCATCTGGAAACTTATTTTTTTGTGTTTTTTTCCTGGTGTCTCCCTCTTACCTATTCACTTATCAAATTTTTTTTATCATATCTGATCTTAGTTAATAAAACTTCATGGTGAGAGTTGAAGCCTCCCTTCCAGGCTTGTTCCCCTCGCTCTCTAGAGGTAACAAAAATCAGACAGTTTGGTGTTATTATTCCCGGACTAGCTTTATAATAATGCTCTATATGGATAAAATCATAACAGTCCCAAGAGAATCTCACAACTTACATTTTCCTTTTTAAAAACTTACTTTGATGTAATTTAGGCTTACAGAAAAGCTGTAAGAATAGTGTGGAGAGTTCTCATACACTCTTTGCCCACATTCCCCAGATGTTAACAATTCCCACATATACTGGCTCATTCTCCCTCACTCTCTTCCCCTCCGCATGTTATCCTTTCCCTTTATATAAAATTCGTTGTCTAAACCATTTGAGACAGCATTGCAAGCACGGTACCCTTTAACTTCTGCATTCTTCAGGATGTATTTCCTATAAACAAGGACATGTGCTCATGTAACTGCATTGCACTGATAAAAATTAGGAAATTACCACAGGTAGAATATTGTTTGCTAATCTGTAGACCTTATTCATATTTTCTCATCTGTCCCAGCCCCTGTGGCTAATGTAGCCACAAATGGAATTGTATTCCATTTGTAATTTAATGCTGTATTTTATTTGCTAACATTTACATAGGAATTTTGGATCTGTAAGGTCCCAGCGCCCCTTCATCGGAAAAGAAAACCTTGGATTCAATTTTTTTATTTCTTGGGTGTCTTTCAATCTGGAAGAGCTCCTTAGTCTTCCTTTGTCTTTTATCACCTTGACATTTCTTAGGAGTTGAGGTTAGTAGTGGAATAGCCCTCAGTTTGGGTCTGTCTGATCTTTCCTTATTGTTAGATTCAGGTTAAGCATTTTTTTTTTTTTTTGGCAGGAATATGCAGAAGTGATATAGCTTTCTCAGAACATCACTTCAGGGATGACATTACTGGTTGAATAATACTTTCCCACTCCTTAAATGACACATTTACTGTGTTCTAAATTCTCATGTATTCATGGGTCTGTCTCTGGACTTTTTATTATTTGTTTAATTGATCAGTTTGCCTAATTCACCATTTTTCAACTGTTTTATTTACTACATCTTCTTAGCGTGAGATCATATGTTATTCTTTTCTAAAGTGTACAGAGTCTATACTGTTGTTGTAGTTGTTAGGTGCCTTCAAGTCGATGTCTGACTCACAGAGATCCTATGTACAACAGGCGAAACACTATTGTCAGTGCTTCTCTCCTATTCATAGGATTTTCAATGGCAGATTGATTTTTGGGGGTGGGTTGCTGGGTCCTTCTCCCAAGTCTACAGTATCTGGTGTTCCTAAGCGATCTCTCATCCAAATACTGCTAACCAGGCCTGACCCTGCTTAGCTTCTGAAACCTAATGGGATTGGGATTGGATGCCACAGTGCTCCTGCTGCAGGCAAGTCTACACTGTTGTTGTTGTGCGCCGTTGAGTCGATATCCGACTCATAGCAACCCTCATAGAGTTTTCAATGGCTGTTTCAGGATTTCCTTGGGAGTGGGTTGCCAGGTCCTTCTCCCATTTTTGCGGTGCTGGGAATTGAACTCAGGACCTCAGAGACTGCAGCGTAGCGCTGTACCAACTGAGCTAAATTCCACCCCAAGTCTATACAAGGGACTTTTAAGTAATTATTCTACATGAGCTTTATATCAATTCCATAGAGTTTCCCATAAATCTTACTAGAATTTTTACTGGAATCACATAGGAATTATAGATTCATTTGGAGGGTAGTGATACAATAATGATATTAAGTCTTCCTTTGTAGGTTTGGGCTGGGGTTTAGCTCAGTTGGTAGAGTCCTTCTATACAATCTCTGGGGACTCAGGTGCCACCACCGGCACTACAAAAAATGGGAGAAGGACGTGTTAATCCACCCTCAAGCAATCCTGAAACAATCAGCCATTGAAAACCCTATGACAGTCACTATGAGTCAGACATGACTCTATGGCACCCAACAATAAACAATATGCAGGATCGGTCCTCCTCATCCTTCAAGTGTTTGTTGTTTAGGAAAGTTTCACAGTCACTTCTTGGTCACACACTTTTTTTCCTAGCTGTTTTACAGCTTATGTTACTCACAGGAATGGCATTCTTTATCCTCCTTATTTTCTAATTGATTGTGGTTGGTATGTAGGAAAGCCATTGACTTAGGAATATTTATCCTGTATCTATAGTTACCTTGCCAATTTCTATTTCGTTCTGAAAATAGTTTTCCAGTTGATCCTTTTAGATTTTTGATGTAGACATTTGTGTCTGCAAATAAAGGCAGTTTTGTCTTTTTCTTTCCAGTTGTTATACTTTTGTTTCTTTTTCTAGTCCTTTCAAATTGGCCAGGATCTCCCCAATAATGTTGAGTAATATAGTACAGATATTGTGCATTCTTGATTATTCCTGAATTTAACTGGAATAACTTTGGTATTATACTATTAGATATTTGCAGTGGCTTTTGAGACATACCTTTTAAAAAGGAGGTTTTAAATTCCTAGTGAATTACATTGATCAGTTTTTTGTTTTGTTTTGTTTTAATCTCATACTATCCTAGAAAATCTAGCACGGTGTTTTTTGGAATTGTATTTCATTTGTAATTTAATGCTATATTTTATTTGCTAACATTTACATGGGCTGGGATTTAGCTCAGTTGGTAGAGCGCTGTGCTGCAGTCTCTGAGGACCCGAGTTCAATTCCCAGCACCGCAAAGACGGGAGAAGGACCTGGCAATCCACTCCCAAGGCAATCCCGAAACAGTCAGCCATTGAAAACCCTATGAGGGTTGCTATGAGTCGGATACCGACTCGACGGCACCAAACAACAACAACATTTACATAGGAATTTTGGATCTGTAAGATCTATGTAAGATTTGTCCATAATTTTCTCTCTCTTAGATTATCTTTGCCTAGTTTTAATAGGAGAATTATGTTGGATTTATAACAAGAAATTGGAATGTCCCTGACAATTTAGGAAACTTAGATATCTCTTTGCAGCAAACAAGGACATTAGCTCATGTAACTGCATTGCACTGATAAAAATTAGGAAATTACCACAGGTAGAATATTGTTTGCTAATCTGTAGACCTTATTCATATCTGAATAAGGTATTGGGGATTTGGTATAATTTGCTGGTAAAATTATTTGGATATTCCCAATAACTATAATATTTCCTCTGATTATTGGTCTATTCAAATTTCCTATTTCTTTTTGAGTCGGTTTTGGGTAATTTTTAAAGTAAAACAGCTTATTTCATATATATTTTAAAATATATCAATATGAACCCTTCCTTCCTCTTTCCTACCCTCCCTCTGTCTCTCCCTATGATTCTGTACTTAGAGCCATTTTCTCCTTCCTTAACATTTTGAATTTATTTTTTATTTTCTTGGCTAGACACATTGGGGGAGGTAGAGTTAGCTATTTTATTGGTAACTTCAAAGAAGTTGCCCTTGGTTTATTATCAAGTCTTTAGTTTTCTGTTTCTTTATTCTTATAAAATTCTTATTTTTATCCATTTTCTACTTTCTTTTATTTACTTACATATTTACTTATTTACTTTTTAAATTTATTTTGAGTGACTGCTTTGGAAGTATCCCATTGACTTTGCTATATAGTGCTTTCATTGTTCATTTTTAAACAGTCTGAACTCTTTAATATCTTTAAAAAAATACTCCTCTAAATAACCTTTGGGTTATATTTCCAAGTGGTTAAATTTTCTTTGCTTCTCTTTTTTATTTAATTTTTAATTTTATTGCCTTATAGTTAGAGAATATGGCCTGTATAATTTCTAATTAAGAAAAAAATTTTGAGGTCTTCTTTGCAGCCTATCATATGATCAGTTTGTAATTGTTCCATGGATTTTTGTATTGCTTTATAAGTCTGTATAAAAATATATCCAACTAGTTAATTATGTTTTCCAAGTCCTTTACTGCCCCTTTTTTTTCTTCATAATATGTCCATTTCTGAAAAGTATGCAATTTTTGATCTGCATGTTTATTTTATGGATATGTAAAAGGTCATTATTGTATATGCTTTTGGTAAACTTTTAAATCCTTTTTCCTGTGTAATTTTTTTTCATGCTTTGGAGTCTGTTACTATTTTGCATTTTACTGATAATTGTTGTTATTGTTAGGTGCTGTCAAGTCGTGTCCGACTCATAGTGACCTTTATAGGGTTTTCAATGGCTGATTGTTTCGGAATTGCCTCGGGAGTGGATTGCCATGTCCTTCTCCCATTTACTGACATTAGTCTGGTGTAATATCATTAATCCCTTTTTAAAAATACAAACAAGTTTTTGTTTCAAAATAGTTGTCACAGGAGCTGCAAATGCAATACAAGAGTCCCCTGTGTCTGCCCTCAGCTTTCCTCATCAGTACCCTCTTACATCATGATAATCTCTTCTATTTTATTTAGCCTTTCTGAGTCTGTTTTAGCTCTTGGCCTGTCTGTATCCCTCAATTTATAGTATCCTGTTTTTCAGCGGGGGCATTTATATACCATCCATATTTATTGTGGTTACTTAAGTTTCAACTACTTTCTGTGTCCTTATTTTGGGTTTGGTTTTCCATGATTATTTTTCCCTGCTTATTGTCAGATTAGGGCTGGGGTTTGGCTCAGGGGGTAGAGTGCTACTCTGCACACTCTAAGCTTAATCCCAAGCACCACACAGTAGAAGGACCTGGCAGCCCACTCCTGAGACAATCTTGAAAACATTCAGCCATTGAAAACCCAGAGAAGCACTCACATAGTGCCCTACATAGGGTCACTGTGAGTTGGATCTGACTCCATGGCACCTATCAACAACATTATCAGATTGCCAAAGTTTATTCCACACTTTTCCTTATTTCCATTGTTTTCTGTCCTCTCCCTGCTACTTATCCTTCTCTCCCTTGCTTTTAATGATTTGATTTCATGTGCTGTTTCTCATTTCTTATGTATGCATACATTTTTAACAAACATGTATTTACACTCGGCCAAGAATAAATTAGTATCACTAATTCCCCCCAAGAATGCTCCCTGCTCTCAGTGCATATGACCTTTCAGTGCACTTCGGCTTTCCTCCTCCTTTCTCCATGCTTTGTTCTTGGTTAATGGCACATAGAATTTTATTTCTGGCTTTTAAAGAAAAAATTCTGCATTATGTTTTTGGAAACTATGTATGAGTTACCTGGAATCTCCAGTTACTGTTTAGATGTACCTCTGTCCTGTTGGGAAACAATCTCCCTTCTAAAATATTCTCTGGCAAGCAAGGTGCTGTGGTGCATGTCCATAATCGCAACAACTCAGGAGGCTGAGGCAGGAGGATTGCAATTCCAAGGCCAGAGGCAACCAGCATAATTTAGTGAGACCCTGTCTCAAGATAAAAAATAAATAAAAAATGGACTGGGCGTGCAGCCCCGTGGTAGAGCATTTGCCAAACATGTGCAAAGCCCTGGGTTCAACCTCAAGTACTGCAAAATAAATAAATAAATACATAAATGAAATGAATAAAATAAAATACTATCTGGTGCTTATGTGATCCCATTCATTTTCCTTAATGTCTTTTCAGGAAAGGTTCCATGGTGAATCAGATCTGCATATACAAAGAGGTCATTGTTTTCCCTCACCTTTGAATACTGGTTGCTGTGCTGTTAAGCACTAGGTTGAGTGCCTTTTTCTGAACCTTTAGCCCCTACACTCTTGTCTTCTGATCATTGGTCCTCACTTAGCCTGACTGAGTCTTGTTTCTCTATAGAATTTTTTTTTTGATGGAGTCATTTAGTATTCCCTCTTTGTTCTCAAAGTTGAGAAATTTTACAGGCCATTTCTAGGTGTTGTTTTATTCCTCCTTCCTTACAGCACTTGATCTTTGACTCTGGAAGACTCCAGCCTTTTTTTTCCTGTTCTGTTCTCTCCTCCGGAGACCTCAGTGGGTATTGGGTCTTCAGGGTAGAGCAACAGTGAGGGGCTGGCATCCAGATTACCTGGGATGGCAAGTGCAGCTGGGCAGCTGGTGGACTCTTTCTCTAAGACTCCCTTTCTTCATCTGGAAGAGGCTCATGCCTCCTAGCACGTAGTGTTGTGGGGCGAGGAAATAATACACAGCCAGCAAATATGTAGGGCTGTGTCTGGCATGGGGGAATCCGTCAGTAGTGAGAATTACTCTTTCTGCAGTTCCTGGGGGGTATCAGAGGTAGAGGAAGGAGGGGGCTTTTGAGTTGAATTTGAAGGGTGGACAAGAACTCTGAGTCTCCTTCCGAACAGGGTGGAGATTGGCAGGTTTTTACATAATAGTTCTTTACTTGTCTTCTAAAATTTCACATAGAAGGGTCACTGGATGGGAGATCACTTCTTACGCCTCAATCTTAAAGCTCCCCAAACCCCTGGCCTATTCTCTTCTGTTTCCAGTTGTCTTTGGTCTTTCTGGTTAAGGTGACTTTGTTGAATGCAGAATGCTGGCATTGAAAGAGTCTTCACTTTGCCTACCAGAATCTGCTTTGATATGATGATGATGATGATGATGATGATGGTAAAGTCGGATATTTTTGTGTGTGATCTGTCTCTGGCATGCCCTCTGATGTTCTCCTCTCTATGTATGGCCACTCACCAGGCTAGAAGCTCACCTGTGTGTTCCCTGGTCCTGCATGCAGTAGGTGCTTAGAAAATGCTTATAGAGTAGAAGAAGAATCAATGTTTCATTTTCCTTACATGGGGAAATGATTGCTTCTCACCTCCCTGGGCAGATCTCTCTTGGACTTGCTGTTTCATAAAAGGTTTTTTATTTGTGGTCAAATGATAGTTCTTTCAAGAAAACGAGAAGAACTGGTTTAGAACCATTGTGAAATTCCATTTTAATAGCGCCAAGACAGGGCTCTGCCAGCTTCAAAAAGGGCAGTCAAGAATTTCTTGTTTTCTCAGCTGAAGGAGGGGCAGCATGGCTTCAAAGTTACCCCAAACTTCAGATCGTTTGCAACTTCTAATGATTTTGTTTTTAGTCTCTAATTGATGAGAGTGTAATTTATTTAGAGGCATGTTCTAGGTTGGTTTCACCAAGTGGAGACTGCCCTGGATGATTCTGGAAGCACCACAGGGAAGAGAAATTCAGCTGGGGAGCTCACAGGGGAGGGTGTGATGCCCGCCATGTCTTCTCCCCGGGCGGCATGGTTTGCACAGCAGGTGTTCTTGAGCATCCATGCTCTGTGTGGTGTTGGTGAGACAGGCAGAATGCCGTCCTTGCCCCCATGCCTGAGCAGGTGTGAGAATGAATCGTTGCGACAGAGTGTGGTGGGTGAGGTGGGCCTGGTCCACAGATGGGACAGGGAAGGGCATCCTCAGGCGGGCTCACAGAGGCGGGGGAGCCTGCGTAACACGCGTGGCACTCTGTGTCCTGCATCCTCTGGGCACATGAGACAGGGCCCAGGCCCCTGTGGGTAGGCTAGGGAGCCCCATATCCCTGTGTGGAGGTACAGGTGCCACTTAGCTCCCACTGGTTGTTGTTGTGGACTAACACAGGCCTCCTCTGGCTAGATCTTCTGATTTCCTGTTTTTCTTTTGAAGAGAAGCTCCGAATCTAGACTTGTATGAAAAACTGGCAAAATTTCAAATCATGGCCAATAATTGAAAAAAAAAAAAAATACAAAACCCTAAAACGTCACTCCAGGGCACCTGTTCAGGGGCTGGATCTCAGTGAGGATGCAGAGAGACGCAGGCCCCTGACCTGGCCATGACTGTCCCAGTGTTAGGAAGGCCTTAGTCGTCAAGTTTGAAAGGGTCACACAGGGGACTCTGAAGGACAGTGATCTTCCTCTGATCTTACTAGGACTCAGGGCATGAGGTTTTTCAGTTGCCTTCCTTTAGTACCTCTTTTCTTGCTGAATCACTGGGGAATGTAGTGAGTAATAGTTAAGGCTGAATGGCCTCTTAGAGCCTCCAGCCTCCGCTGGGCCCCTGCTGGGTCTTGCACAGCCTGGGCCTGCATGGAATTTCTCCCTTTCCACCGCCTGTTCTGCTTCGTTGAAGAATGTGGAGAGGGCCAGAGAGGTGCACTCCAGCCCAAGCCAGCCCTGGAGATGGACTTCCCTGCCGCCCTACCTGTGCACGCCCACCTTCCCCAGCCCTAGACGGGCAGATCTTTTATTTAAAATTCTTTGTTCTTAAATACACCTCACAGAGCTGTCCAGCAGGCCACATGTGTCGCTTTAAATTTTCTAGCAGCCACATTAGAAAGGAAGAAAGGCATCCGTGAAATTAATTTGAATAACATATTTCATGTAACCCTGTATCTCCACGTGGTTTTCAATTGAACATGTATTCATAATAACAATTCCTACGTAGCATCTGTATTTTTTTTTTTTTTTGGTACTGGAGGTTGAACCCAGGGTCTCGCGCTTGTATGCTCTGCAAGTGCTGGACCACTGAGCTACACCCTTAGCCCATTTTTCTTTACTTTTTTGTTTGTTTGTTTGTTTTTGTTTGAGACAGGGTCTCACTAAGTTACACGGACTGCGTCTGGTTTTGAACTTACGATCCTCCTGCCTCCGCCGCCAAGCCGCTGGGATTACAGGCGTGCGGCCGTTGCACCCGGCCCCATATTTTTTATCTTGTACAAAGTCTCCAAAATGGGCATGATTTTTTATGTGACAGCCCATCCTGGTTTGGGGATTAGCTCCAGTCACCAGTCTAATGTGGCAACCACATCAGACAGTGTGACTACAACAGGTGTGCATAAAAAGTGATACTGCACAGGTACCAAAGAGGATGCAAGCCACCCGTGACCCAGTCATGTGAAAGGACACATCTGATCCTGTGTCTCGCCTGCTCCAGCCTTGGTCGGCCCCCCATTCTCCTCATGATGAAGTCCCTCCAACTTGCTCCCCTTCCCAGCCCCGTCACCCGCTCCCTACCTCCGCCCTGGCATGTCTGCTTTCTCTTCCTTCCGCAGACATGCGCAGCACCTTCCAGCCTCCGAGCCCTCGTGTGCTGTTCTCATTGCCTGGATCGCACCTCTTCCCCTGCCCCTTCCCTGAGCTTGCCTCATGCCAAACCATCTTTCAGGTTAAAATATACGTTTTTCAGGAGGGCCTCTGCTCACCTCCCTGCCTCCATCTCCAGTCTAGACGACATTTCCCTGTTCGACGCTGTTATGTGGGAAGGAGAGGGGGTCTTCCTTCTCGGCACCTACAGTCCTGAGGATTACCCTTATCCGTGAGATAATTGTTTAATACGTCTCGGTCCCATTGGATTGTGCGCTCCAAGAAAGGAGCCTTTGTTCACTGGACTAACCCACAGCAGCTAGTAGAGTGGCTGCAGAAAATAGACGATCAATAAATATGAAATGAATGAGGGAGGGCCAAGAGTAACCCAGACTGTGGGACCCTCAGAGGACCCAGACCCCTAACAGCAAAGCTAGGAGCTCAGCCTCTTCGTCCAGGGCTGGCCTTCCTGCCTCGTTGTTGGCAGAATCATCTTCTCTTTCTCCGTCGCTTGCCTGGCTTCCACTTGCCTGTAAATTATATTTTTGGTGGCTGTTAATAAAAATATAGGGCTGGGGAAAAAAAAAGACTTCTCCTAATAGAATTTTATTAAATGGCACTAGTTTAAAAATGTCTCGTAAAAAGTTAATTAATTTGGGATTTGGGGATGAAAGGCGTGATATAAATGTCAGTTATTATTATTACAATTTCAGCCTCACGCTTATGCTCTGGATCCAGCCCCTGATCTGGAGTCTCTCTGACTGCCATGGACTGGCAGCTCTGCTGACATGCCGGAGGCAGATTTGAGCTTTGGAGTCCTCTGGGGGCAGCGGGGACCTCGCCAGGTTAGGCTGTCCTACCTAGTCATCCAGGATGGGGCAAGGCCTGGAGAGCTGGCGCCGCTGTCGGGCCAGAGCTGTTCTGAGCAGGATGGTCCGGACACTCTGGGGATTTCCTGGCTGCAGCAGCCTGGAATATCAAGGTCACAGGGTTGTTGCTGTCACAGAATCCTGGGATGCCTGAGCTGCCGGGTTGCTGAGAGATCATTGCCCCACTCTTGTGTTACAGAGAGGGAAACTGAGTTTGAATGGGAGGCGGTGGCCTGCCTAACCCAAGGTTGTGTAGCAAGTTAATTAAATTTATGGAGAAAAAAGGCAGTGAATGCAATTAGTGAAGTGGAGGAAGCTTTTTTTAAAAACGGCTCAGGTAATTTATTAGTGACAAGTCCAGAAACTGTTTTCCAAGGAGGCGGGGATCCCGGGACTTTGTGTGAGTTCACAGACAGAGGGGGCCCTTCGCGCCTTCAGGATGCCCCACCTGCATTCCCCGATGGCACATACCGCACCAGGAGGGAGAGATGCATGAGGCCGGCATGTAATTACCAGTGTGCGGAGGGGGGCATGCTGTGTGTTAATCAGTGTCACGGCGTGGGAGGGAGTCGCTGTGCGCCTGTGTCCCATTTTTACGAAGGGGGCATGAAAATACCTTTGGTGGGAGTTGGAATGGTGGGGATCAGGTGGACAGAGAGGGTGTGTTCGTGCACTGCCAGTGTCGCAGCGGGCAAGCCAGGGTCTCCCACCCTTGGATGCGTCTGTCCTCAGAGCTGAGACGTCATCCCGGGACCCTCTCTGGATGCTTGCTCCTCTACAGAGTGCCTGACAGGTGCGTGCTTGATTCCAGCCTTGGTCTCCCGCAGCCTGTTCTGTTGGGGATGGTTCCAGAAAGGCATGCCTCCTGAGGAGCTGATGGCTGCTTCTGCCTGTCTGGTTCTAAAAGACTTGTTCTATTCGCAGGGTTACTTGACCAGTGTGTCTCCTCTCCCCTGCGGAGTAGAGGGAGGTCTGTTACTCTGTACCATCGTTCACTGACCTCAGTGTCTGGGACAGAGGAGGATCTCGAGGAAGGGAGCAAGGAAGCAAGCTTGTGACCCTTGGGCTCTCACGACAGAGGACCTGTGCTGGGCTGTTTAGTGAATCCACCGCTGGCTGGCTGGGATCGTCCCTGGAGTTTGGATTCACACAGAGCTGGATGCGAACCTGTGCTCCTGTACTGGAGCAAGGTGTCTGCTGCTCTCTGTGGTCCCCCATCTCCTCATCTGCACAGTGGGGACAGGAACCCCTACTCCAGAGCATTACCACAAGCGCCAAGAGGTCGGCAGCTTGAGGGCTTTGCCCTCCCTCGGCTGCAGGCGTTGGGGGCGTCAGTAATGACAGCACCCTCTTGTCACGTGAGGCTGTGCTGGCCCTCCAGGACAGCAGGATCCTTGAGAGGTCATCTTATTGCTCAAGTCCCCAAAGGCCAGCTTAGGTGTTAGCTCACAGAACCCCACTAGACCCTTCCAATTCCCTAGCCTCATACGCCCAGTGATTATTAAATGACTATTGGGCATTGCTGAATGGAGTGCTCTGGCCTCTACTTTAGGAACCTCAGCATTAGGCTGTTGAGAGAGCTCCGGGACCAGGCCACCTGTGCCTCCCCCAGGCTGGACCAGCCCTGATCTAGGCTTTCTAGCAGGTGCACCATCTCCCAGCCCAGAAGCCGCTGATTGTCTCCATTACAGACACGATGAGTGCTGCACCTCTACTGTTAACGTTTTACTTGAACAAAATTTTTTACAATGCTGCCCCCACCAAGGTACCTCCAGCTGCTCCAGAATTTAACATCCTTTAAATGGAAGATCTGAGAGGATGGAATAGGGAAGGGAGGTCCAGGATGGACATGCTTCTGGGCACCATCTGTTGCTCCTGACAGAGAGCAGCAGCGTGGCAGCTCACTGTCTCTTGGTGGACAGCCCAGTGGGCAGCCACGTGGAAGGAGGTGCCCTTGGCCTCTCCAGCAGCAGAGCCTCCTTACTGGATTTCAGGAGTCTCTCTGGTCTGGGTCGTGAGTACAGCACACGGTCATCAGTGGAGCTGTGGAAGGTTTGCTGCCTTTGTGCTGAGGGCCCCCAGCCCACGCCATTGCCACTGTGCCCCCTGGGTGGAAGGTGCAGCAACTTCTTCCAGGCAGCCCAGGGTCTGGGATCTCACAGGTCTCTTTAGAGGCGCCAGCCAGTCAGAAGGCAGCGCTTGCCTTTCCCACCTCCAAGGCCCCCCACGTGGTGGTCTTTGCCTGGAAATCCAAGTCCTCCCTGTTTCTGTGGATGGCATCAGGGCCCTAGAGAGGCCACGGCCCTGCTCCTCACAGCTTTACAAGCATGGGATCAGAGGAGGCCTGTGGCTGTGGGAATCAGAAGTTCAGTGAGGATTCTGGAAGTTCTCTCCTCTGATCCTGAAGCTGAGCGGTTTCAGATTGAAGCACAGTGCATATGAAAAGTCACAGCGTTACTTCATCAGGCCACTGGGAAGTTGCAGCTCAGGGCCCCTTCTGTACCATTCATTCATAGATGCGTCTGAGTGTCCACTGTGTGCTAGCCAGTGTGCTAGTAGGAGCGGCTGGGCAGGGCAAGCGCAGGGGAGGCCCTGACCTGGTGGTAGGTACAGAAAGCAGTGCTGGTAATAACAGGGGATGGGGGGAGGCTGTGCCCTCCTACGGATTCGGTGTTTTTCCTGGTCTGAGCTGCCGGTGGAGTCATCTCTGCACTGCCCAGCTTGGCTGCTGCGCTTCCTGCTTCTCTGCATTTGGGGACAGGGTGATTGCTACGAGATTCTCAGTTTTCCCCGTCTCCCCAGGAAGGGAAACCCAAGGGCAGAGGGGCAGTTGGTCTCTGCCTGTGTTCGTGGCCTCAGAGTAGCAGTGCCAGCTTCCTGGTCTCCAGTCCAAATGCGATTCAATCAGACGAGATCATGGAGAAGGCCCTGAAAAACTGTGAGGCCACTGTGGTGGTGGCTGTCGTTGTTCATGAGACTGCCTAGCTTTTGACTTCTCTGTCGGACCTTCACTTGTTCCACATGGAGGTAGCTGCTGGTTATTATAAGTTGCTGGATGCATTTGGAAAAAGGAACCAGAGAAGGAACATTTTCACTACAGCCCTCCATTGAGGGTTGGGCATCACAGCGCGAGCCCTGTAACTCCGGATCAGTGGCAGGGATGGGCCTCTGATGAAAAGTGACCTTCCTGTCCCCTCCATCTCTCCAGACCACCTGTCTGTGGCCTGGAGACAGGAGTCGCTTGTACAGTCCTCCAAAGGCACATAGTTCATCTTTTTTTTTTTTTTTCCCAGTACTGGGGCTTGAACCTAGGGCATGCTTTGCAAGTGCTGTACCACTGAGCTGCACCCTCAGCCCATTTTTTCACTTTTTAAGACAGGGTCTCCCTAAATTACGCAGACTCCCTCTGTCTCAAACTTTTGATCCTCCTGCCTTCACCTCCCAAGTCGCTGGGATTATAGGCGTGCACCACCACGCCCGGCCACATAGTTCATCCTTATGGCCATTCTCCCGCATCCCCACAGCAGGGACTTCCAACTTGAATGCCTCTGTTGTCGAGGTGCTCATTACCTCCTGTCTGACTCTTTTCCTGGAAGGGAATGTTCCTCTTCGTCTTACTCTCTCAGAACTGTTCCTCCGGCCTTCTGTCCCCAGGGAGCCATGTGCTTCCCTCTCCATCGTGAAGGACCTCACGTGGCCCAGCCCTGTCAGCCGCCACCGTGTGGGTTCCGCCTGGGAAAATACTGCCCGCCGATGTGTAAGTGTGTCACTGCCAATAATAGTGCGAAGGCACCAAATCCGAGGGCCTTCCTAGGATCGTTTCCTGATTAATTAGGTCAGCATCTCCAAAATCAATTTCCAGCAAAGTCATACCGCCTGGTAGTGCCGTCCCTACCCAGCCAGGCCAGGAGCTGACACAGGAGGCAATTTCTGGCCTCGGCGTGGTGCGGGCCCATCTCTACCTGGAGGGAAAGGCACGCTGCACAAGTCTTCTGTGATTACCCCGACTTTTTATTTTATCTGCCCCCCTTTAAATCTTCCATTAAACCCCCGTAGATCCTGCTTCAAACAGGCAATTAGACTAACAACGTAATTATATCCCTCCATGCTAATTGTAACTGGTTTAGGGAAAAACAAAGAGAAAGAGGCTTGAAAATCTCTGGAAACTAAAAGGCACGGTTATAATTCCAGGTATTTTTTGCCTCCGGTTGCTGGCAAGCCCATGTCTGCCTCTGTCTGTGTCGCTTGTCTTGGGCCCAGTCCACCATCACGAAGACCACATTAGGCCTGAGTCTCCTCCCCTGGGCATGCCCCTCCCTGTCCCTGTCCATCCTAGTTCTTGTGCCCAGGTCTGCTGGCCCTGGCTCTTCTTGGCTCTGACTGTCTAAGCCATCGCCACGCTGTTGGATCTCCTGGGAAGGAGTGCACGGCACAGAGGCAAAGGGTCCGAGGGACAGCCACATTCCTTCCTGCACTTGCTAACTCACTGTTGTCCCTTGTACCCTGGGGGAGGTTGAGGGAGACTGGAAAGGCAGAGCTGGCGCTGGTCCTGGACTTTGAGGCCAGGGCTGTGTGACAGGAAGGCTGTGAGGAGACATCTCCTGCCTCCCCGCCTGGGCTCAGTGTTTCCCGAGTGTCTTCTCAGGGCCAGGCCTGTATTCCATGAATGGGCCTTGGTCCCTCCCTTCAGGCTGCCCTCATCCTGAAGAAGGCAGCAGGCAGGTAACTGAGCAGCGAGCCCTTTGGGAAGAGTGACATCCGAGGGGCTGCAGCCCTGCCGTGGGCAGCAGGCTGAGACAGGACAGAGGAAGGGGTAGGGCAGGGTGGTGAGGCCCCGGATGTTTCCTGGTGCTAGGGCCAACCAGGGTGAGACTGGGAAGATAGGAGAAGGGTTAGCGGCAACGAGACAGGAGCAGGTCCAGGGGCCGGGTGTGGCTGGGGCATCGGGTGTGGACAGAATGGCAGCGAGACCTGCAGCTAGAGAACAGGGGCCACGTCACAGAGGAGGAAGCATGCAGCTTTCACAGTGGCGGGGAAGGGGAGTCCAAGACGTAAAGGTTTAAGTGGGAGAAATGACAGGATCAGTCTGTGCCTTAGAGAGCTGGAGCAGGCCACAAGTGGAGGTTGTTGGGTGGGAGGGGGCTTGAATCCCTGAGGCAGGAAAGCCTGAGAGGGGGCCCCTGAAAAAGCCTGGGGGATTTTCCATGCGTCACAGCCTTCTGCAATGAAGCTAGACCAGCTGTGTGACTTCGGGGTGGTCGCTTGACCTCTCTAAGCTCTCTCTCTGCACCAGGTGAAGGTGAGGATACATGTCTGACAAGCCTGCCAGAAGTGAGGTGTGTAGAGGTGAGCTCAGGGTTTCAGGCGGAGTGAGTGTCAAAGCGGCATTCCTTGATGGAGAGAGACCCTGGGCCGCCTGGCCGGGGCACCTTTTCTGGTCTGCATTCCCTCCTGCCCACGCCAGCATCTCCAGAGGAGGGAGCTCGGGTGGTCACATGGGTTGGGTCTCTTGGGTACACGGTGCCTTTCCAGTTATCAGGCCTATTGCCATCCTGGCAGCCAGAGGCATTTATTCGGTGCCATCTTCCTTTTCTCAGTCATCCACTTGGACGACAAATGTCACAAATGTGGTGGTGATGTTTCTTTTGGACAGATGTCACTCGTGTGGCCACTCTGAAGCCCGGGTTGGAGACTATTATCCTTCAGGTGGATGTGCTGAGAAGCCCACTTTCTTCTAGGGCCTGTCTTCAGGTCTTCATGGCACCCTGTTTGGGCCACTCGGTGCCAGGTGCTCTGGCCCAGGGTTGGCCATCAGCTGTGCGGAGTGGGCATTTCATTAAAATTTCCATTAACTATTTTTTCTTTTTTTAAGCCAGTGAGCAATTTATAGATTCATTAACTTTTTACTACACTTGTGAAACCAGGGAGAGGGGAATAAAAGAAATGAAATATTTGGTCCACAGCATTTCGTTCAAAGATGGTGGCCCTTAAATGAGGACCACAGAAAACTGGATGATGAAGCCTGGTCTAGAATCATTAGAAAGGACTAGGATCTTCTAGAAGGATCCAGAATGCGAATATCCTGGCAAGGAACACCACCTCTTTCGCCCCCTCCCCACATTCCCTGGGTAGCTGGTCCATCCTTTTGCCCAAACCTGCTGAAGTGTTTTTTTGTTTTGGGTTTTTTTTTTTTTTTTCCTTTTATTTTTTAACCAAGTGGCTGTCCACCTTGTGACGTCGGCCTCCTGTGGGAGCTCGTCACTTCTGAGCAAACTCTGAAGGGGACTCTGATGGCGTTTCTGTGTATCACAGTGCAGTCTGACTCCTTGTAGCTGTCATTTCTTTTCTTTGGAGGGCAGTTAGTGATGGCGTGATGGTTGAGTGCCTGGGCCAAACGAGCTTGGGGCCAGACAAGCTCGAGTTTAAATCCTGGCTCATTAGTGGTGTGACTTGGGACAAGTGGCTTTGCCAAAGTGACCCTCAGTTTCCTTATCTGTAAAATCACAGTAGTATTAGGATCTCTGAGACGTCCCAGGAAAGTGACAGTGTGGTCTGTACTGCACAGTTACATGGTGAACTGTGAAATGAAATGGATTACTAAAGATGCCTGACCCACACTTGTGTTCCACACCGGGTCCTGTGGTTGGCTACTTCATCCACGGATGCTTACAGTCAAGTTCAGTTCCCTCACACAGCAAGCCACGTCACCTCTCCCCACCTCAGTTTCTCCAGTTATAAAATGGATGAATAATCCTGAGTTAATGAGGATGCTAGGCGAGCTCAGACATATTTAATGGGCCTCTGACCATCCTTGGCAGATAATAGTACATGAATACATGTTATCACTCATCCAGCCACTGTAGTTACCACTACTAACAAGTTGTTGTTGTTGCTGTTAGGTGCCATGGAGTCGGGTCCAACTCATAGCGACCCTCATAGGGTTTTCAGTGACTGAGTGTTTCCGGTTTACTTCAGGAGTAGATTGCCACATCCTTCTCCCAGCTGACAATATAAAAACTTCATTTCTAGGGTCTGCTGTATCAAAAAGGCAGTAGGCTTAAATCTTACCTTTTGTAAGAGCCCCTCTGGAAGAAGAAACCTTGCTTGGCTCACCTGAGAGTTGAACTGCCCAGTGGGTAGGTGTGTACCTGGTCCCTTTTCTCAGGACAGATGGTAGATACAGATTTTTGCAGAGTCATAGGCCTTCAATCGGGAGTTAGATGGAACACCAGGCAGTCACCTTGTCTGAGCACCTGCCCTTGTAGGTGAGCAGCAACAGTGTTTGAAAGTATGATGAGTTTTTCCTCTTAAGTAATAATAGTAGAAAACTAAGCAGGAAGGGCCTGAAGGCATAACACTGTGGCATCTAATTTCGTCAGATCTTCGAAGCTAAGCAGGCTCGGGCCTGGTTAGTACTTGGATGGGAGACCACCTGGGAACACCAGGTGCTGTAGGCTTGGGAGAAGGACCCATCAACCTACTCCCAAAACTCAATCCACCATTGGAAACACTATGAATAGGAGAGAAGCACTGACAATAATGTTTTGCCTGTTGTATGTAGGGTTGCTGTGAGTCGGACACCTAACAACAACAAGAAACAGGAAGGAGGGAAAAAGTCATTCATTTTGAAACCTCCAGGGCAAGTGCTTTTGGGATCCTCTATGTGTGCATGGCGTGTGTGTTTATGTAAACCTCATGCAGTTAGGCATATGGTTTGGATACTGTTAGGACGTCTGTTTCATGTAGCTCTCCACCTTCAATTGGCTTCATAAGCAGGGATTTGCTTACACTGTTGTGCATTTTGTTTACCCCCCCACACACACTTTATGTTATAAATAACACAGTGGGCATCTCTGTGCATAAAATCTTTTCCTCCTTTTGTACAATATTCATAGAATTTGTTCCCCAAATTACCGTTACGGAGTCAAAAGATATGGGAGATGGGAAGGCTACTGTGACGGTGCCAGGTTAAAACTAGAGCAGAGTGGCAGTGGGCAGGACCCTGAGGCACACAGCTGCTTTGGAGATTCTTGTAGAAGAACCCGCAGGAGAGAGGGGAGGGGGACATCTGGTCACAGTGCTGCCTTCTCAGTCTGTATCTTACCTGGGTTAGGTGGCTGCTGAATTGCTTTATTTGTCCAAAGACTCTGGACCAAACCAGCGAGGTGGTGGCTGGAATGTTCATTTTGCCTGCCAGGCTGAAGGCACCTCCTCGGTGCCGATGATCACAGAGCCCCACCTGGGGCCAGGCAAAAGAGAGAGAAGGCTAGGCCCCACGAGAGGGGCTTGCAACTTGAATTCAAATGCACATGACTGTGTGTGTGTTATTACTTCTACTTCTAGGCCTTTATTTTCTGTGTGTGCAACAGGTCTTGTGGCTAAGAAGACTGCAGTCATGATAATGTACTGTTTTTGTATGCTAGAGGCATAAAGCTGGTAAGAGGGAAGATGCAAGCCCAACTTTGGAGAAAGCATTGGTGGTTGTCTAATAGAGGGGAAGCCAATACTTTGGGTAGACTTCTGAGAATCATCCTACGTCTTTAGATGTCTCCTCTGACTGTTAAGTTGTACAACTTTCTGTAATTTCCAGGTTTGAAATAAATATGGGTGTCTTCCATAGTCTACTGCCTTGTGAACTTTGTTAACAATTGATACTGTGATAGATGGACTTGTGGAAATGAGGTTGCTGGTGATGGGGACATAATAAGGATGGTAACAATGAAGAATAGTGGGCTCTACTTGCATGGTGCTTAGGCTGTGCCAGCCACTGTTCTAAGCACCTTACGTTTATGAACTCTTTTCATGGGATGACTTCATTAAATCAACTCATTTCGTGAAAGAGAAAAAGGCATTAGGTCTTGGGAAGGGGAGGAGCTTGGCGTCTGTCTTGGAAGAAGATATGAGTTTGAATCTCAGTGTGACTTTGGGCAAAGGGACCTAACCTCCTCTCCTTCCTCTCTCAAGTGGAAACCATGACTCCTGCCTGCTGAAGTCATGGATGTAGAAATTGCCCAATCTCTAAGCAAATGTATGTAGAGCACTGATAGAGTATGTGACTCCTGTGTCACCCAGATTCAGGCTTCCAGGACCTGAGTCATTTTCCCCTTTAAGGATGCTGTGTAGACGCTCTCTGTGTGCTAGGCTGTCTGGTGGGCACTGGGGATTCCAAAGGCATGGCCCCTGCCCGGGGAAGATGGATGGTCCAGCTGGGAAGACAGGTCATAAAAAGATGACTGAGTACCCCAGCTGCTTGATCAATACTGTGTGAATGGCCCAGGCCATAAGTGCTTTAAGAAAACAGGGAGGGAGGTAGCCCTGTGGCCTGAGGGAGGTGAGAACTGAGGCCTGAAGAAAGGGAAGCGCTCGCTGTTTCTTCTCAGAACGTAGCTAAATCAAACCTTCAGCAGCAGCCAGGACGAAGAGGCTGTGCCCGTGCAGGGTAGGAATGTTTTGGCCTTATTTATGATACTGCTCAAAAAACAACAACAGGTTTCCTTTTTTTGTTTGTTTGGTTTTTTTTTTGAGTTTGGAGTGGCCTTGGAGGTGGCACATTCGCGGACCTGAGGGATGGGTTTCCAGGGCCCAGCTGGCCTCAAATTGGTGCTGCGGGGCCTCTGGCCCCAATCCCTGGGAGGGTGGTGTCTTGATCTGGTCAAAGGATGCTTCTGGAGTGGCCACTGGGTTCTTGGGTGTCCTGGGTTGGGGACAGCTAGCCTTTTGTGTTAGGAGTTTTCTGTCCATTGCAGGTTCTCAGCAAAGGCTGGAAGCAACAGTACCCTGGGGGCTGGGCATCTCACTCGCAGGTTGGGGGCTGAGGTTTGCACGGTTGGACTTGCATTTCTCAGATTCTGAGGTTCCTTAAACTCCAGCTGGGATCTGCTGGGAGGTGGAGAAGATGCTGCAGCTCCGAAGGTGACAGCCGACCTTGAGGAAGCAAGGGGTGCAGCATGGGAAGCGGGGGAGCTGGACTCAAGTGGACACTCAGTGAGCAGTGCGGGAAGCCAGTGCCTCAGCGCCCCTGGAATTTCCCCACTGGGCTGATCAGCTGTGGGCTCCTTCTTTTCCCTGCTGTGCTGGGCTGCAGGGGACTACATTTCCCAGGGGCCCTTGCTGCGTGGCCTTCAAGTCAGCCAGCCCATGGGGTGCTCAGCAGGAAGGGAGAAGCCAGGGGTGATTTCCCCCTCTCCTTCCCTGCTGGTCAGATGTTTTCTGTGTAGCTCCAGCCCTCTCTTTGTTGTCCGTGCCCTTGGGCAGCTCTTGCCATAATTTTACCTGTGGCTGGACAGCTCCAACTCTTGGCAATGCCATGTCTTCCTTTTTACCTCTCCAGGCCTAGGTGTAGTAGCAACAGCTCCCTAATATGCCAATCCCTGGTTGGTGGCCTCTTTGTCCCCTGTTTGGCATCTCAGCTCATTCATCACCCACCTACTCGAATCTCTATGTTACACTGCCTCTGTTTGAAAGACCTAGAATGACTTTTCTGTTTTTATGGCCTAGACCCTGGAAGGACATTCCCAAATCAGGCCCCTCAAGAGTGTCTGGCTGGCTGCTCCTGCTCTGCATAATCCCGGGGAAGCCATTGTAAAATCACAGCTGCCCTAATGAATTTGGAACACCAGATTTTTTTTTTCCTTCTACAAAGAAAACAGAATTGTCAAATAATTTCACAATAGTCTGGCTGCCTAGATTTCTCAGCAGACCCCTGATGGGATGTGTAGAATTACAGTCTTCCTTTTCTTCACGGGCCTCTCATTTTGTAGGAAAGTGGGTGACTTCTTCCGTTCCAACTGTGAGAGGAACTATTTTGATATTGAAAAAAATTCATGCAGTTGTTCCCCCCTCCCCCTGTTTGCCTGGACTGTTGATCTTGGGATATATTTATAGAGATTGTGGTTGGCTGGCCAGGAGTTATTTTGCAATAGGAATTCATAAGATTTCTACTTTGAGTGTGTGTTCCAGACTTTTCTTCCTTAAAAAAGAAAGAAAGAAAGAAAAAATCTTACTTAGAGCATCTCGTTTGCCTCTCTGTAATTATTTCTCTTTCACAACAGAAGTAAGCCCTGTACTCATATGTTTTCCTCTCTGTGTGCATTATTTCTGGTCTGCTCTCTTCTTTGATATCTCTTTTTGCTCCACATTTTAAAAGCTCCTTTGTGTAGGGATGTTTTTGCAAATGAGAATGTGGTGACCAGAAAAATGGTGCTTTGGGGGTCAGGAGACCTCAGTTTCTCCATCTGTACCAGGAAAGTGTTGCACTAGATTGGAAGGGCAAACCTGCTACCACCCCCAGCTTTACCATGCTCACTGCAGACATCAATAACAGATCACAGCACTCCTGAGCTGAGGTCTGATATGGCCCAGAATCCTCTGGACACATTTTCCCATGCAGCCCCTACTAACTAGTTAGAATTGGCCCTGAAAATAAAACCAATTTGCCATTCTTGGACTAGATGATTCCCTAGATCTTATTCACCACCACAGTTCTCTAGTATTGGCAGGATAATTCCTTTATGTTTTAAACCAGTTAACCAACTTTATGAAGTCCTATCTGTGTGCAACATAGCCCTAGGTCTGGGTGTTGTAGAGCCACATTGGAACTCAAAAAAGCTAGCCACACTCAGGGATCCTAGGGTGTGGCTGGGAGCGAGGATGTACAAAGTAATGATGTTCTCAGGCATGTCCATGGTACTGTACGACCATGATGCCCTTGTGGTCAGGGAGGGCTTCCTGGAGGAGGCCAGAGTATAGTGTAATTTAGACAGAGATACAGCAGGAGCAAAGGCAGAGATGTCAGAACCAGTAAGCTTCAGAAGGGTCCTCAGAGTCCATTCCATCAAAATTCTTTAGTTTATAGCTAGGGAAACTGAGGCTCAGAGAGAAAAAGGGACTTCCCTGATGAGTAAATAATTTTACTTATGAAAAAAATTTTTTTAGTCTTTTTGTTTTTTTGACACAGAATCTCACTGTGTAGCCCAGGCTGGCCTTGAACTCATGATCCTCCAGCTTCAGCCTCCTCAGTGTTGGGATTATAGGTCTGCATCTCCATTCCTGGCAATAAGTGACAATTTTATAGTTGAAGTTCATTGATGAAAATGCATTTTAATAAGAAATAATTATTTATACAGGTAATACTTACATAAAGCACTTAGTATGTGCCAGGCACTGTTCAGAGAGCTTTATGTGTATTAGTAGACTTAGTCCTCAGTAATCTTGTGAGGTGAGTACTGTTATTATCCCTATTTGACAGATGAAGAAATTGAGTCACAGAAGTTCAATGACTTACCCAGTGTAACACAGTTTGTGGAGCCAGAGTTTGAAGGCTCTACATTCCACATTGGGAACCACAACATCTCTCCTAGAGTGAGCAGGATTATTTTTTTTTTAATGCATTAATTTTACTTCCCACCATCTATGACTGTCCTCATAGTGACACCACCCAGGCCTGTGGCTCGTGGAGTATTGTTAGCATTGAGAATGTGACAGAGAATGTCAGACTTTGTATCATTTCCTCTGCCGAGCAACCTTGTGAGGGGGCAATTCTTATCCATTTTTTACAGTGGAGGAAATGGAGACTCAGAGATGGGATGTGACTGGAGCAAGGTCACAGAGCTCCTTAGTGGCTTGGGCTGTATTTGAACCCAGCAGTGCCTGGCTGTAGCTCCTGGTAGAGTCAGGAAGTTTCTGAGAGGTGCTCCATCTGGCAGCTCCACTGGCCAAACTGGCAGACTGAGGGCCAGGGAATCTAAACCATGGGTCTCCTAGAAGGACTGGCGGACAGCCTCTTCTCTACCTCATGAAAGATACTAAGCGGGTGACTGACAACCCCGTCCCCCAGTTATGGGTTCATCTGATTTGGAGTTTGCAACCCTTTTGTATATTTATAATAGTTTTTTTTCCCTCAGGAAGCAAAAAAGTCTCCCCCTCCCACTTCCTGCTGATCTGAAGTGAATATTTATCACATATTTAATGAGTAATCTGAGTCTTGGCTTGGTGAGACTGTACCAGGACATGGTTTATGGCTGATCTGGTTTTAACTCGCTCCAGGCGGTTTTCCCTGGAGTTTTCTGTAAAATCATAAACCTGGAGAGAAAATTTTTGTGGAATCCAGTCACGTGACTCATTCTTTTGTAAATTGAGAGATTAACTGTGTGACTGTAAAGAACTGAGATGCTTTTCTTTTCCTTTCTGTTTTTTTCTGTTTTCTTTTTAAAGGAAGCAAACAGAGCAGCATTTATGCGCCCGGAGGAGCGCGTCCACTCCAGAAAGTCACTCCAAGGTCACCTGCTGGCCTAGGAGGCAGGGCGGCGTGGGGTTTGAAAGGGTGGGTGTGGAGTTGGGGCCCCTGGGTTGGGGTCCTGGCTGAGTCTTTCCCAGCTGATCTTTTGTACCCAGCCTGCCTCTGGGGCTTCGCCTGGACATTGGGGCTGGTGGCATCCCTGCTGGGTAATTGAGGACGTGAAGTGAGAGGGTGTGTGCGGTGCCTGAGCCAGGCGGCACTGAGGAGGTGCCCAGCAGACACTGGCTGCTCCTGGGGTGCAAGTGTTCCCCGACCCTCGGCCCATTATGCTGCATGAATGTACCAGCTGATGCCGGGTGGATGTGAAGGCCCTTCCAAGCCCTCGGCCCCTGAGCTCATTTCATCCTCACAGCAGCCCTAGGAGGTGGGCACAGGGTCTCCTCATTTTTCAGAGGAAGGAATAGAGGCACTCAGAAGTCATGACTTGTCTGAGTGGTAGGCCTGTGCCCCGGATGCCACCCCACCTTGGCCACTGGCTTCCCTCTTCCCAGTACAGCCCCGGAGCCTGGGGAGCTTTGGCTGCTGGGCCCAGAGGGAGACCAGCCGCGACTCACCTCTGCTCATTACCCAGCAGGTCCCGCTGGGGTCCGCTTCAGCCCCCTGCTGGTTGTGTAGTCTCTGGTCTCAGCCCCACCAGTCGTTCCCTTTGGGGTCAGCGCTCTGATCGGGCCCTTCTCTTCCTGGAGCCCCCACGTGCTGGGCGAAGGAGAGATGGGGGCTCCCATCCTACCTCTGAAACTTTTGTAAATGTAAAATCGTTTCAGTGTAGAACATTTAGAAGCCAGGGCACCTCCCTGGGCCTCCGCTCTCCTGACGGCCCAGCGAGGGGAGCAGAGTGAATCTACCGTAAGCAGCCAGGAGTCAGCATGGCGCCCTTGGATTCATGTAGAGGCTTGGAGCTGCGGCCGTGGTGACAGCTGGTCCCAGAAGGGGGACCTGGGTTGCACAATGAGTGTCGAGTCCCAAGTGGCAGCGCGGGGGAGGCGCCTGCCCCTGCCTGAGGCCAGGGGAATCCCCCTTCTTCCTTAAAGTTCCGGACTGAAGCCCCAGGTGTGGAAGTGAATGAACTCTTTTATTTCTCCTTCCTTCCCAGGAGCCCAGGTCTGTGCCTGGAGGAGGCCTGGCCCTTCACACACAGTCCGAGAATGGCAGGGACTTCTTAAAGCAGTTTGTTTTTAAAAAGGACAGCCACACGCCTCTGCCATTCTCTTAGCAGCTGCCATGTGCCAGCTTCGTGCTGGGTGTTTTCCTCTGTTGTCAATTGGTCCTTGCTGTTCACAGATGTTCTTAGTCCTGGAACTTTCTCTTCACTGCTTTCCAGATGGCCTGATGGCCTTCGTCTGTTCCCTGGGTGTTGACAGTGGCCTCTACATTGGGTCTCCTTCTTCCAGTCTCCATGTTGCAGTTAGTGGGTGCTTTTGTGCTATACATGCCTTCCAAGGCTGCCCATAAGCCTTAGATTCCTTAGCCTGATTTACATGTGCTTCCTAGTGACTATTTCGGCAGCCATAGCACCCTGGCATCCGATCATGCCTGATCTCAGAAGCTAAGCAGGGTTGGCCTGGTTAGTCCTTGGATGGAAGACAACCTGGGAAAACCAGGTGCACAGGCTAGGGAGAAGGACCTGGCAATCCTCTCTCGAACCAATCCACCATTGACAACCCTATGAATAGCAGAGAAGCACTGACAATAGTGCCAGGCATGGCACAGTGTCGGGGACTGTTTTGTTCTGTTGTACATAGGGTCACTATGAGTCGGACTGGACTTGATAGCACCTAACAAAAAGTTGTTACTTAGGAGAAGGATGTGGCAACCCACTCCAGAAGTTCTACTCCAATTGATCTCCAATTGATCTACTCCTGACTGATCTCTTAGCACTTGACCTTAGAAACCAAGGGTTTGGGGAAGGGTAGAAGGGCATCTTAACCAGGAAAAATAAAGAAATTAGTAATTTCCCCTGGGTTTCTCTTATAGTTGGAAACTTAGCTAGTTGATGATGGTGTCTCTGGGGCCTCCCTTAGAGAAGCTGTCTGGACTTTGTTCAGAGACAGCCTTCATGACCATTCCACAACAGAATAAAAGGAGAAAGAAACCATTGTTTTATTGTTGTTAGGTAACATTGGGTCAGGGCTGATTCACAGCAACTCTATGTACAACAGAACAAAACACTCCCTGACACTGTTCCATACCCGGAATTGTGCCTGGCTTCTCTGCTGTTCATAGGGTTTTCAATGGCTGATTATTTTGGGAGTGGGCTGCCAGGTCCTTCTATTTTTGTAGTGCTGGGGATCGAATCTAGGGCCTCTGAGAACGGAGAGCAGCACTCTACCAACTGAGCTAAACACCAGCCCCAAACCACTGTTACTTGCTGCCAAGTATGAGTGGAGGCCTGGAGTCTGGCCTGTGGGTCTGTGCACATCGGATGGGCTGGGCCCCTCCTCCAGAGGCAAAGGCCCTTGGAGAAGGCTGCAGCCTTGCATGGTTCTTCCCACTTGGGCAGCCTGGCGCCCTCTTGCTGCCCCTCTCCCCAAGGCCTTGCTCAGAATCACACACCTAGTTCAGACCCTATAAATATTCACTAGAAAACAGCATGCACCCATTCGAGTTCCCGTTCTTTCCACCCAGGATCTTCTTTGTCAGCCACTACCCACCCTCCAGCCTTGGAACCCAGGGCAGTTAGTGGCTTTGAACAACCATGTTCAGTTGGGAAAGAAAACACAAAATGGAAAACCAAGCGCCACAGTTAGAAGCATACCGCTGAGGAGGATCTAAGAAGCAGCGTGGTCTAATAAAGGAAATTATAATATATTTAGTTTCTGGGGAACAGAGTCTTCCTTGTAACTTGCAAAGCTGTTCAGCATTGGCACAGTCACCTTAAGAGATGTTTCAGGAACACCTGGTAAATTAAAGTGAGGACTCCCCGTGCCTGAGTGGGGCCAGGAGGGGAGGGAGGAAAGCAGTTCATCTGCACTGTTTGGGGCCAAGTTTCCTCCTGTGGTTCTAGAGGGGAAGGGCCAAGTGTGTAGAAGAAATAGCTATAGCTAAGGGTCTGCAGCCATAGCACCCTGGCATCTGATCCCACCTGATCCCCCAAGCTAAGCAGAGACAGGCTGGTTAGTCCTTGGATGGGAGAATACTGGGTGCTGCAGGCTAGGGAGAAGGATCTGGCAATCCACTCCTGAAATAATCTGCCTCTGAAAATGCTATGAACAGCAGAAAAGCACTGAGCCAGGTATGGCACAGTGTCAGGAAGTGTTTTGTTCTGCTGTATGTCTGGTCACTATGAGTCAGACCCAACTCAGTGGCCCCTAACAACAGCAATGTGGAGGTGAAAAGACTTGTGAGGCCTGGCAAGCCACCGACCAGCTAAATGACCATGGGCCAGTCACTTGGCCCCTGTGGATGCTGGGCTAATTAATGGTCATAGAGGGTGGGTAAAGGCAGTGTCTCCTCCACAGGGTCATGGGGGGATCCCGTTTGGCTAACACTCCAGTCTGTGCTGTGCCAACGGTTAACAGTCTCATATCGGAGAGGTGCGGTTCCATTTTTCTTGATGCTAAGGCCGAGGGTTTTTGGAATCTTCCTTGTCTCCTTGTTTCTCTCGTACCCCACATCCAGTTCATCAGTTCTGCATGCCCAGGTGTGACAGGTCCTATCAGACATGGCCCTTGCTCACCCCTGTCACTGCCATAACCCCAGTTCCAGCCCCCGTCGCTTACCTAGACCCTGCAGTAAACTCAGCAGCCTTTTGCTCTTACCCTGGGCTCATGGCCTGTGTTCAGCGGCAGCCACAGCAATCCTACTAAAATGGAACTTATGTTAGGTCCTTTGTCAGAACCTTCAGTGGCTCCACAGAGAGCAAGTTGGGGCCTTTGAGTGGCCTACATGGCCCTCCATAAGCTGGCTTCTCCTTGCCTGCCCCCTCTCCTGACTTACCTGGACACTCCCACCCTGCGGTCTTTGCAGTGGCCATTCCCTCTTCCCCAGAGCTGCATGACCAGCCTGACCCTGCCCTCCTTGCAGTGTCCCCCGGCAGTGCCGCCCAACCACTCTGATTAAAACTGCTCTATCCCTGACATCCTGCCCCTCTCTGCCTTCCATGGAACCCATTGCTTCAAAGCACGGCATGTATTTTACTTACGGGAAATAGTACCATCTCCCCTTACTTTAACGCCATTGCCATGAAGGTAGGGATGGAGTCCAACTGCAGAACAACGTGTGGTGTGCAGAAGGAGCTCCGTGAGTGTTTGCTGATGAGCAGATGACTTCTTGTTTGACTCCTGTGCCTCACTGCTAAGACGGTTAGTTAGATGTTCAATCTTGGGGATGTGCCGGCTGTCGGAAAGAGATCCAAAGTGCCTTGAATTAGGGACCTTGAGTTGTTTGGGAACTGCTGTCCTCCATTAATATTAGGGGACATAGAATTATCCCCAGGCTGGGTCCTGGGGCTCTGGCAGCTGCTTCTTGCAAGTGCTACAAGGCTTCCCCCAAGGCCTCCAGGTGGAGGTACTTGGCAGCAGCCACCATGGAGGCTGCACATCTTCCCGCAGAGTTAAAACAGAATATCAACTATTTGGACTAACATACGTATGGCAGATATATGAAATATACGCATACTCTGGCGTAATATGCAGTTTGTACTTGTGAATATCGTCTTCACATGAATTGGTAAGAATAGTCAGCCGCAAGACTTCGAGGCAGCAGAGCAGGAAAGAGCTTCCCTTCTCCCTCAGGTGACATGCACGTTTCCCTTCCCTAAGGGTGCAGAGAAGCCTGGGAAGGCCAGACCACTGGGGAATTGGCATGGTCCCCCAGTGGACTTGATGCTATCCATTCAGAGCCCAACACAGTGCTTGACACTGTGTAGGTTTTCAAGAAATATCTGCTGACTGAGTGAAGGAGTGATTATTAGAGAGCAGTTGATATATTTCACGTAACTGGAATTGCCAGTGCAGTTTGCTCATCTAGACAACCTCATTATCAGTATTTCCTGAGAAATAATCCCAATGAACAGATTCAATAATAATTGCCCTGTTCCAGACCCTCCACTAGATGCTAGAGACATGGCCAAGTGTGGGGCATGGTCTTTGTCCAGGAGTGGCGCACCACCTGGGGGATGGAGGGCGCTCCAGGAACGGTAGCCTCAGTCCCATCCAGTTGGTGGAAGGCACTGATGGTGGTGTGTTAGCAGTGTTGGGAGAACAATGAACAGGGACAAATTAAATCTAGTGGGGGGAGGGGGAGCCATCCAATTCTCCAGAGAGGAAGTGATTTTCAAGTTGCGGTGGGGGAGGGCCTGTACAAGATCCTAATTATACTACCTTAGAAATGAGCAGCACAAGGTCCCTCCTGGCGCCATCTTGGACATGCCCACTCCAAGATGGCGGCTCCTCCACCCTCACAGAGCTGGGGGCAACCACAAGGCCCCCATGTTTGCCGTGACACCTCAGCTTCCCTGAGCCTCAGGCTTGGCTCTCTTATCACAGAGAGGCATTTCATTCTTCGAGATGAGGCAGCCAGGACCCAAGGAGCTGTTTTTCCTCCATTGTGCAAGCATGACAAATCATTAATTTTTGATTGATTTGCTTAGAATTATGGGCGCCCCAGCATTCTTTCCGCCGCTGAACAGCTGTATAACAAATGAATATATCAGTGTGCACAAAAGATTGGAGATCTAAGAGAAGCAATTACTTTGGCCCCCCTCCCCCACCTCACCCCTTCCCGGGCAATGAAGGGAGGAAATTTTTACCAGAAATTCCTCAAGTGGCTTTAAAAAAAAAATGCTTTTTTATAATTGAATTAAATCTTTATCTCTTTATCTTTTGCAGCAGGTTTCCAAATACACCAGTTCACCACGTGCTTCAGTTCTCTCCATCCAGGAGGAATCTTTCATAATGAAATTTCAACTTGTGAATTAAAACTAAAGTGAAAAAAGGAAAAAAAAGAAATGGCAAATTCTATCCCTCCTTTTGCTTTTTTTTTTTTTTTTTTGCTTGGTTCCTGCTATTCCTTTAAGATTTTGGAACCGTACCAGTGCACTAAATGTGACCTCCATAACTTTTAAATTAAGAATTTATGCTGGCTTGAAATTTATGAAATATTTCAGCATGAAAGAAAGCCTTTTTCCCTCAGGAAAATTGAGCAATAAATCACAGCACTGTGGATTTACTGCCCTAGAGCCAGCGAGAGATAGGATTTTTTTTTTTTTTTTGCTTCATTCTGAAAAAAAAAAATGTAATCATATAAGACAGCTTAGCTGCTGTCCTCCCACTCTCTAGAATTTTTAATTTCAGCTGTTTCTGCTTGGATTTATTTCCAATATTCCTGCTCGGCTTTTCAATTTCCTCAGTTATTAAATTTTAATTCAGTGCATTAGCATTTAAATTAAAAAAGGGTTTATTTTATCGAAATCGTTGGCCAGCCCCCATCCTGTAGCACACGAATTGCCTGTTTCTGCCATTTGCACAAAATGTGAAATGCAGCTAATGTCTTACAACTTACATTTGCACAAATTTAGAAATAAAATTTCTGGGTTTGGAATAATATTTTCTTTCCAAGAAAACCCTTAATAAGAGAATGGAAAAGAACAACTTAACATTCACTTGGGAGGGAAGAGGAGGGTGGAACAAAACCAAAAATAGCCTTGCCTGGGTCCTATGGAGAAGCTGGTAAATGAGGGGTCAATGGGGCTGGGGGCGGGGGGGAGCGGGCCCCCTTATGGGTGCTGGTGGGCCTCAGTCTCCTTACCCCAGCCATACAAGAGATCTCTGTGTGGGCCCTTATCCCTGTATTTCATTGGCCATATCGGGGTTTGGTGAAGGTTGGGCCAGCCCAAGGTAGAGTTCAGGAAGTGGAAAGCAGGAGGAGGTCCTATTTAGGGCTCTGTTCACTCCCATTTTGACCTTTAGGGACCCTCAAGTCCAGAGAAAGCTAGCTTCAGGTTCAAAGCTAGACCCAGCCAGAGCCAGAGCAAGAAGCCACCTCCTTTAGGAGCCATCGATTGTCCTTTGGCAGAAGATGACGTAGGCGGGAGTGGATCTCGTTACCTGACGGATTACTGCTCAGACCCAGCCCGGGCTCCTGTCTTCACCACATTCTGTGTCCATGTGGTTCCCATCTACCCTTTGGGGAAGGCTTTGGGGCCAACGTGGTCTGGTGGACCCTCATAAGATGCCGACTTGCAACGTGGGATTCTGTGCAGGCCAGGCTGGTTCTGTGCCTCTTTTGCCTGCTGTGTGAGCGTGTCCAAGCCATTCTGTTTTCCTGTGCCTTGGTTTCCTGGACCCTGTAAGTGGTGGCCTCTAATTCCTGGGATTGTCAGTGGTTGTTACAGTTAGTAGCACCAAGCCCACAATGAGTAGTTTGACATGCCACCTTGTTTATCTTGTTTAAGTCTCATGCCAGTCCCAAAGGCCATGATTGCCATGTGCTATGATAGTGACATGGGCCACCTGGAGCATCTCCCACTGCACCCATTGCCCATGGACTCTCCATCCCATAAAGGCTTTCTCACAGTTACCACCAAGCCCAGGCAGGTGGACCTCCTTCCACCAGCAGCTCAGGTACCCAGCACCACCACCTTAGTCTCTGCAAAAGGATTTGACAACTATTTAAATATTTTTGGCATTTTGTCTTCGCCATCCATTTTTATAAAACAAATGAGCATGGGAACTAGAGATACGAAGTGTCTGTCATCAACTCAGTGAAAGAAAAGCAGGTGGAGACGCCCAGGTGTGCTGAAAACAGAGCATCCCTGTCCTTGCACCCCGTTGTCCATTCACTCCATTTGACCTGGTCAACTTCGTGTCAGCTTGTGACGGAAAAGGACAGAAGAGACAACTTAAAAATGTGTACCAGATACTAAAAGTGCATGCCCAGAACCAGGTCTTAAAAGCGAGAGATCATTGGGGGTTTTACAATGTCTTAAAACTCTCTGGGGCCGAACTGCCACCCTTATCATTTCTGCCTTGGAGGACCCAAACATAAAAACAGCTTTGCGTGCGAGTTTGCAGGATGCAGAATGTGAGAAAGGCCGGAATTGATCCTGTTTCTTTGCTACCAGTGAAGTAATGTGCAGACCACTGTCCACCTTCCTTCTCCCACTGAAATCGTGCACGGTCATCTGTTAATTTCTCCCTGCCCTACCTTACGTTGCTCATTCTCTATTCATCCTGAACGTTTCCGCTTTCCTTGTATGGGAACTGGGGGGGGGGGGTCTGTGGTGTCACCCACTTCCCATTTGGCTCTTCTGAATGTTGGCAGAGGATAAAGGATTCTAGAACGAGGAAGATGTTTGGAGAGACCCAGACCTAGGCTTGTAGCTTTGGTACTTTGGATAAACGACTTAAAAGTCTTTGAATGTCTGTGTCTTTACCTGTAAAGTGGGCATATTGTATGTGTGGGGTAGGGACACATGAAAGTTAAATGAGATGAGGAATTAACGTCCTTACGCTAGCACTTGGTGGGACGTTACCCAAGTGAAGTGAGTGTGGACACCTGTGGGGGACAGGCACATACTGGATATGAGACAAGAGGGAGGGATGGGGACTGTGGACAAGCAAATATGTCACCTCGAACAAGCTATGTGTTATGCTGTAGGACTGGTTGTCGCTAGATTTTCCAGGTTTTTTTTTTTTTTTTTTTTTAAGGGAAGCTGGAAATTGGGCCTTTTGGGTGATGTCCCTTTATTTTTGAATGTTGCTGGGTAGTTCGCATCAAAGTGTGAGTCTTGGTTTTGCAACTCCTCATAAACAAAAATCAAAAGGTAGCTGCTATTTTAACATTTTTGTTTGGGTTTTGTTTTTTTGCAGTATTTGGGGGTTGAACCCAGGGCCTTGCACATACTTTGCAAGTGCTTGACCACTAGGCTGCACCCTCAGCCTTTTTATTTTATTATTATTATTTTTTAAATTATTATTATTATTATTATTGTTTGAGTCGAGGTCTCACTGAGTTACCCAGGCTGCCCCTGGCCTAGAACTCACCATCCTCCTGGCTCCACTTCCTGAGCCACTGGGCATGAGCCACCAGTATGAGTTAACATAATAGGAGTGTGGTGGCTCATGCCCACCTGGCTGTTTCTACTTTAGATCCTCAGTCTTTCATCCATAACCCCGAAATTTGAAAAGTTTGGAAAGAAAGATTGATCGTAACCTACAAGCAGCATAACTTGACCTGAAGGGAGACGAGGCTGCTTAACCTTGGGTCGTCAGTCCTTTAACCCACATAGGGTTGCCTGCGCATATGCTTTGCCACAGAAATAGCGGGGTGCCTTGAACACAGGGGGTTGCACAGACCATACCAGGGGGTGTTTAAAATATAGGGCATATGCAGCCTTCCCTTCCTCAACCTGGAAAAATTCTGCATTTGTAAACCCAGGCACCAGAGTTCCAGTCCCGAGTTACTCTAACGATGACTCCTGTTGTTTCATGGGCTTCGAGACAGCCAGGGATTACATTGCGTTTCAGCCAGTGGTGGTGGAGGGTCTTGGCATTGCTCCCATGTCCCAACCCTCCTTTGGCCTCTGTATCAAGGTCCCGCTGAGCACTGGCCTAAGAGTCAGGCCTCAGATATTTGTCATTTGGTCCTCGTGAGACTTTGGCACCTCCGTCCACACCCAGGGCCCTTAGGCTCACCATCTCAACCAGAATTTTATGATTTCTGAAAATTTCATTTGGTCAGCCATATTTCCCCATCTCCCCACCTCCAAATAAAAGAGATTAAGAACCTGCCCTCTCTTGCCTTCCCCCTGCTCATAGGGTTGGGGGACAGCATATTTTAACATAATAGGATTTTTCCCCTCCGGTTGGTAGGAATAAATCTGCAGCTACTGTTTTATTGGAAATCCCAGCTGAAAATAAAAGTGGTGCAATTCAATCTTAGATTTAACTGGTTACTTACTTTTCACTGGGTCCCCAGGGTGTGCAGTTGCTGGGTTTGTGTTGGCAGTGGGTGCTCTGCTGGATTTAAAGGGCCAAGCAAATGGGGGTGATGGAGGTGTCCTGACTCCTTCTTGCCACTGGGGGCAAGTTTTCCAGACTGAAGGGGTGCGCCAGGGGCCTGGAACCTGCTCCCCCTGATGGAAGGTTCCTGTGGGAACTGGGTAGGGTGGCAGGGGTGGGATCTGCGTTGCCCGCCTTGGCTGATAGAGGTGTTTTTGGTTTTCCTTTGCAGGCTGACGGAGCCAGTGCTGCGGGAAGGAAAAGCACTGCAAGCAGGTATGTCCCCTCCACACCCCAGCGCCCGCTCCCTGACCCTGGTCGTCACCAGCAGCCACCACTCTCTGGTCCTTCCACCTGAAAGGATCATGGTCCAGGCCAGCGCTCGTCTGCGAAGTGTCCACACATCTCCGGGGGATGTGAGGTCCTGGGCACTCAGGACTAGAACCCAGCGATGACTCATTCCTGAACTGGCTGGTGGCCACTCAAGTTAGGGTGAATTTAGGGATGAAGTGCAAGATGGGGTGCTCTGCTGCTGCGGTGTGCAGTCCGGCGGGGGTGGGCAGTCCCATCCTGGGTGCCGAATTCCTTGGCCCGTGTGCTCGGGCCCTGTGCATCTCCCCCTGAATGCGTCACTCCAGGCAGGGCAGTGGAGTACGCCCGAGAGTCAGACTAGGGTCGTCTTCACTCTTGAGGTTGGCAGGAATTGGAGGGGGTAGTCCCCAAAGGAGAGCTGGGTGGTGATTACCAAAGAAGACAGAAAGAGACAGAAGGTGGGTCCAAGCAGCGGTGCCACCACTGCTGGCTCAGGTGGGCACTTGGTAAATTTAGCAGGTACTGTCCCCTTGGGTAGAGCAGAGCTGAAGTGACCACATGGCCTTTATTTGGGGGCTTTGGAGGCAGGAAGAAAGCAAAGGACAGAGAGTAGAGGCAGGTCCTTGGCACATTGATAAAATCTGGAATGTGCTCTGGGATCACCTGCTGGACTTAAGGGTCAGATTGTGAAGGCCAAGCGGAAGAATTTGCCCTGTTTATCCCCTGAAGACTAGTTCTTTAAAATGCTAAGGTTTCTGCTGAAGGAATAAGAGAATTCTTTCTGTGGCCAAATAAATTTGGAGGACAGTGGGTTAAACAAAGTCAAACAGGTTTCTTTACTGTGGAGCTTTCCAGAGCCTTTAATGTACTGATGTCCATACTTGGAATATCCAAAAGAGAAATGAAAATGTTGTGTTTCTCAAACTTAATTAGCCATTGTTGTTAGGTGCCATCGAGTCAGATCTGACTCATATTGACCCTATGTACAACTGACTAAATGCTCCCCAAAACTGTGCCATGTACAACACTATTATCAGTGCTGTTCTGCTATTTATAGGGTTTTAAATGGTGGATCATTTTGTGAGTGGGTGGATCGTTTTGTGAGTGGGCTGCCAGGTCCTTCTCCCTAGCTTGTAGCACCTGGTATATCCAGGGGTCTCCCAGTCCAAGGACTAACCAGGCAGACCCTGTTTAGTTAGCTTCCAAGGTCAGATGGGATCCTATGTCAGGGTGCTATGGCTGGGGACCCTTTTATGAAAGTTCATCCCATTGAGCAAGTGTTCCTTGGAACACACTTTGAGCAATAATGCATTGGGCTTTGTGTTTCAGGAAGTTCACTCTGACAGCCGTCTGCAGGGTGGATTGAAAGCCATGACACCAGGCAGGAGGTCCCCACAACCCAAGTGACCTAGCAGGGCCTGGCAAATATGTTATGCTTTGCTAGCCATAGGGTTTCTGTGTCCGTTTCTCAACTCTGCGAGTGTAATATGCAAAGCAGCCATAGATGACCCATGGATATGTACGTAAATGACTGTAGTTTGCGGTCCCCAGCCTAATTGCCTCCTTCCTGAGACCTTTTGCCAGGATTGTCCTTTAGTCTGTTTTCCCAAGGTTAGTGCCCTTTGTCTTTTGGGCCTCAATTCAGTTTCCCTTAGGAAAAGTTTTCCCCGGTCCCTGTTCAAGGTACCTGTGCCCCTCAGCCTGTGGCCTGCAGCCATCATGGCCCGCCTGTGCTCCCTTGTTATTCTGGTTATTTGTGCACCTGTTTCCCTGTCTCTCTGAGCCCCAGCTCAGCAGATCAGGGACTGTTTGTCTCATGCACCGCTGTGGCGTGGGCGAGTGGCACTCCATACACGGGATGGGATGGGGACCCTGAAAGAGATGGGGAGGAGGTGGGTGATGCAGGGATGGGGAATGTGGGCTGGAACGGAGGAGTAGAGCCTAGACTGGCGTGAGGTGGCCAGGCTAGGGCCTATGATCCTGGGTGGTGACACCTGTGGTCAGCAGTGGCCCAGGGTGCTGTTTCCTGGCCCCTGCGAGTAGATCTTGTGTGTGGACAGTGCGTGAGGTTGTGGCCTCTGGGGCACTTGCACCCTTAGTGTGGGTGGTGGTACCTCGAGTGCTTCTTGGCTCAGAAGGGGCCTGAGGGTTCGTCTAGTCCTCACTGTCCCTGTCCAGGTAGGGGGACTGAGACCTTTGGGTGGAACAGCTCTGCTCAGGGGCATCAGAACATCAGAAGGGTGGGTGGCTGTGTCAGGTCCGGAACCTGCCCGAGTCGGTGCCTTCTGTCAGTGCCACTGTGCCCAAGTGAAGATCTTTCCAGCCTCTCCCACCTGCTTCATCTTTGTTCATCACATACCTGCTAGGGAGGACCAGTGCCATGGGCTGGGCTCAGGTGGACCAGATGCTGATTTATCCATCCCGTAGACAGGTAAGTGTCTTTTGTGTGGCATGCACTGCTCAAAGTAAACCGAGAGACCAAGCCCAGCCACCCGCATCACTCTTGTCCTCTTTCTGTAATGCATTAACATCTCCCATGCTAGCGGCTCTGCCTGGGGATGGCAGGTGGGTTTTCCCATAGTGGTCGTGGCTGCCTGAGGCTGTGAATTGAGTACAGCCAGCCCAAGGCTACAGCCAGTAGAGGAAGAATACAGAGATTGATTATTGCTGCCTGCCCAGGAAGGGGACAGGGAGGGTGGCATGTGTACTGTCTCTTCTTTCTCTGACTAGCTGGGGGTCTCCACCACAAATATTCAGTGACTGGTGCAGCACTGTAATATACCCCAGGAAAGGTGTATATTACACCAGCCCAGACCTTTGGGGCATGTGTGACTTGAGGCGTAAAGATGAAATTCTTATTAGCCATGACTACTGGGTCGTCTGTACATCCATGTCAGCTCTGAGCTGAGCAATTTAGGTGTATTCATTTATTAATCGTGTGTAATCTTCATACCAATCCTGTGTGGAAGGTGCTCATTATTCCCACTTTACAAGTGAAGGACCTGGGGCCCAGCGAGGTTGCTGGGCCCTAAGCTGCCCCTTTGGAAGGAAGCAGGAGGGCCAGGCTGGCTTTCCAAGTTTGACTTCCGACATGCATGCTTACCTCCTACGCCCTATTGCTTCTCCATTCATGTGAAGTGCTTGGTTAATGCACGTGACAGCAGCCTGGTAGGGGCCAGGGAACTGTGGAGAGGCTGGGGCCTGCCAAGAAAGCAGGCACTCTGGAGGAGCTCCCAGGTGAATTTATATGGATTCTGTGATTGGAACCAACAGCATCCTTTGTAAGATCAACACAGTATGGCTGGTTAGTGGCTCATTCTGAGGTGTGAATGACACGTTAAAGCATCCAGAGAACATCAGCAGTGGCTTTAGCTGATGCCCCTGGCCAGTTGGGGTCTAGACCAGTGGACACTATAGAGCATTCGAGCTCAGTTAGTCCCTATTGTAGATGGAAAGATGAAGGTCTTCAGGTTCCCCCAAATCAAACTGAGGCTGGAGGACCATGGGAAGGAATGACCCTGAAGGACCCCTGCCCTTTGACATGGGCCTGCACTCCCAGCCACGCCATAGCCCAGTCTGTTATTACACCAGGCTCCCTTTCATCCCTCTGCCTTCCCCTTGGCCTGGAACACACAATTTTGTTATTTCTCCAGAGGGCCTCTGGCTAAACCCCAAAACCAACAGCATGGGCTGCTAAGGAATTAGTGTTAAATTGAGGGGGACAGGGAGCGGTGGTGTTCCTGATCTTAAGAAACAAGTGAACGTGGTTTGCTTTACTTTCCTGTAACCCAGCCTGGGTCGATTTTTACAAGACCAGTGATCCAGCACGTGAAGTTAATGCCGACCTGGTGTGTAGGTTACAAATCACGTAGCACAACAGCAGCCAAACGTCACTTATTCCAGGGGCATGGGGGCTGTGGGTCTTAACCGTGGGAAAGTCTAAAGGAACTGCAGTTTTTGTAATAAAGCAAAGGCAGCTACAGCCTGGCTGCAATGAAAATTATGCATATATATATATATATATATATATATGCATACATACACACGCATATATATACACACATATATATACATATATATATATATTTTTTTTAACCTGTTGAAGGTTTTGAGAGGGAAAAGACTCTGGATAATCTAGTCCAGCCCTCCTATTTTGGAGCTCAAGACACCAAGGGTAGAAGATGCTAAGCAACTCACTCCTTCCTTGCATGCATCAGTTGCCTAACTGGCAACTCCTGCAGACAGGAGGTTGCAGGGAGAAGATGGGAATGCCAAGTCTCATTCATTCATTCCAGATGTGTTTACTGAGAACCTACTATGTGCTGGCTTTGCCTAGGTGCTAGGAATACAGCAGTGAAGAAAACACACCGAAAGCCTTGCCTTGTAGAGCTGGTGTGTAGAGAGTGTGGGGCAGATGGAATCAATGCATGAAATGTGTGCATGTCGGCTGTGACAAGCACTGTGGGGGCGAGAGCTGAGAGGGATCGAGGGAGACCAGGAGAGGGTGGTGGCTCTTTAATTTGGGTGGTCAGTTGGGAAAAGCATCGCTGGGAAGGTGACTCTTGAACAAGGACCTGAAGGAGATGAGTGACCCAGCCAAGCAGTCGTTTAGGGGAAGTGCATTCCAGGCAAAGAGAACCACGGGTGCAAAGGTCGTGGTGCCGGAGCATGTCCCTTGCATTGGAGCAACAGCAAGGAGGTCAGTGTGGCTACCTCGGTCCTTGGAGAAGGTTGTCAAGACTTTGAGTTTTTCCTCTGTGTGGAATCAAGAGCCACTGGGGATTTTGAGCATAGAGGTGATAGGATGTCATTTGGTTTGGAAAGAATCATTTGGGCTACCAGGAAGAGAGTAGAGAGCAGGGGCAAGACATTGCAAGAGATGTTGCTAAGGGTTCAGGACAGGCAGCAGGCTTACAGGTGGAGAGCTGTTTGTTTTCAGCTCTAAGGAAGCCTATATCCCAAAACGCACAGCCTCTTTCTTGGTCCTGGATGGCCTCAGCCTGGGGCAGCCATATCCCCTGGGACCTCTACTCTCTATGCCCCTGCCCTCCATCTGGTCTGCTGGGCATCTTCCTCACCCTCCCCTCTATCTCCGCTGAGAGCCAAGCAGCTTCACTGAGTGGAAGAGTGAAGACGGCCTGTGTTCAGATCCTAGTGCTTCCAAATGCTCACCTGGGCTAGCTAACTAACTCCCCTGCATTTTGGTTTCCTCATCTGTAAAAGGGAATCGTATTACTGTCACATTCATGGTGTGATCAGGGAGGATTAAATGTAATAATATGTATACCCTCAGCCCAATGCCTGGACCATAACAGATGACCAGTAAGTATTTACTTTCATTACTACTAGGCTGGCTGGATTCCAGTTCCTAGGAAGGAATAACAGTGGTGATAATGGATTTCTCAGTGAGCCCAGACCTAAGACCAAGGGTAGGGATGGAACTCATGTTTGTTGTGGGCCTCCTGGGATCTGGTCACTATGCCCAGCACTTCACTCTTACTTCCTTTGCCTCTCACAGCAGCCCTCTGAGCAGTGATTGGGGTCCCTCTTCTTCAGAGGCAGTTGAAGATAGACTTGTCTGAGGTCATTTGAATGGGAAAATGGCTTTAGATCAAGCTGAGTCTTATCCTTTAAGCAAAGATCTTTTATCAGTGGTCCCCTTAATCATAACCGCATGTTTGAGGCTGCATAATTATTCCTTAAAGAATAATTCTTATTTAGCATTTTGGTTTTCAACAGTAAAATAAAAGTAGTCCTAAATAAGTTACGCCTGCAGCTATAGCCCTGTGGCATCTGATCCCGTCAGATCTTGGAAGCTAAGCAGGGTCGGGCCTGGTTAGTACCTGGATAGGAGACCGCCTGGGAACACCGGAAGCTGTAGGCTTGGGAGAAGGACCTGGCAACCCCCTCCCAAAAATCAACCTGCCATTGAAAACCCTATGAACAGCAGAGAAGCACTGACAATAGTGTTTCCCCTGTTGTACAAAGGGTCGCTATGAGTCAGATACCGACTCAATGGCACCTAACAACAACAACAACAGATAAGTTACAACAAATAAGTTAATTTCATTTGCGTCAAAATTTCACAGTAACAGCCAGGTCAAAGGGCAGTGTGGTATTGGCAGAGTGAATTATTTGACAACGGGAATGTTTTAGTCAAGAGACATCTTCATCTTGATTTTAGCATTATGTTCCTGGCAATGAAGCTCAAATTTGATGGCCAAAAATGGGTACTCAACCCAGCCAAACTTTGGGCAGAGTTTGTCCACACCACTCATAAACTGTGGGTTGATTCTGGGGACTGATGCACTTAATTCCAAAAGACCAGTTACTTTTCCCGTGTGCAGAGTTCACACTTCCCTGAATCAATTATTATTAAAACTAGATTCTGTAAACAGGGCTGATGCTGAAAAATTCAGATGCAACTTGAGGTTGCCCTCTGGAGACAGCCACAGAAATGCAAACCGCAGCTCACATTCATCCATATCCGTGGGTCATTTTTACCAAAAGGCTTTTGAAGGTGGGGTGGCCCAGCACAAGGAAATGAATGGGGTCTCGAGGGAACCTTTGCTTGGCCCCCCAACCCCGCTCTAGTCTCCTGCTTGTGCGCTGTGAACAAATAAGTTCTTCCCAGGTAACCCCAGGTTCCCGGGCCAGAGTGCTCCAAATCTTGCCCTGTCCTGAAGCACAGCCTTGCGTGGTCACTAGAAAGACCGCACCTGGTGCTTCCTGGCCTTCGTGACAAGGGCTTTGGTCTGAGAAGGCCACGCAAGAACTTCTCACGACCTTGTTGTGTCTCTGACTCGCCTACTGGGAGAGAAAGTGTTCACAGTCAGCCAGAGCTCCGGCCACGCTCCACACAGAGCGTGACGGTGCAGCAGCTGGTGCACGCCACACCCACCTTCTGGGTCATCCTTACCTGCCCCCCACTGCGGTGAGCTTGGCTGTATTGCATCCCCAATCCCTCTCTTCACTGCTGTGACACAGAGGATGACCACGCCTAACCACTCTTTGTTTTCACAGAAAATTCCTTTTCTACTTTCATTTATGAAGTACTCCATCGATGGCCTGAGCGCCCATCTTTTTCATAGCTTGACAGAATTTTTCTCATTTTGTCTGGCGAGTGGCTTTGGAGGGGCTAGAGAAAAGAACTAACATTGATTGGGCCCCTGCTAGGTATCGTTGTCCCTAGGTATCTGCATGGGATTGCTTCCAGGAGCTCCCAGGGATACTGAATCCGAGGGTGCTGTAAAATGCTATAGTATTTGCATATAACCTACACGTATCTTTCCGTATACTTTGAATCATCTCTGGATTATTTATGATGCCTAATACAATGTAAATACTATGTAAATCGTTGTTACACTGCATTGTTGAGAGAATAATGGCAAGAGAGAAGTTTGTCCATGTTCAATTGAAATGCAGTTTATTTTTCTGAATATTTTTGCTCTGCAGTTGGTTATATCTGTAGATATGGAACCTGTGGACAGAGGGGACCACCCGCATGGGACACCGTGCTGGGTGGCTTACATCCATCTACCCTTTAATCTTCTGGTCTGTCCATCCCTGGTTTACACAGGAGGGGAAGGAGGGGTGGGCAGGCTGGGGAAGCTGGCAGCGAACCGTGCGTCTAGTTCCTCATCCGGCAACAGGGTGTCGTCAGTGTGCGTTCCAGTGTGGCCCTGGGCAGTGAGTCAGCCTGGGCTGGTATTCTCTGGCGAGTGCTGTGCTTAGAGCTGGCTGGTGTGCAAACCTTGGTGTGTCACTTACTGGACTTAAGGACAGGAGTAGTGGGGAAGGAGACCAGTCGTAATGGCAGGATGGGGAAGCACATCCAAGGACCAACATCTGCTGAGGAGGGGCAGGAGGGGCAGGAGCAGCTGTACTGCTGGCAGCTTCTTCCCCTGTTGTTCTTGGAAGAGACCAGGGGAGCTGGACATCAGGAAGGGAGAGGAAAGATAGCTTCTAAGGCAGGAAATACAGTGGGCAGGCAGAAGGAGTATGTGGGTCCTCCGTTTCTATGCCCCACATGAGGACTCTTTCCCTGTGGAGGACTGCAGGACTCCTCTGGGGACTCCAGGGACCCGTGTGCACCCCAGAGGGTCTGCAGGTCAGTGGACATGGGCTGCTCTGTAAGTTCCATGCCTTGTGCGGAGGGGGTGCCATGTGGGTGCAAGAGCCTGGGTCTGCAGTGTCTTCAGGTGTGTGACAAGGACACTGCCAGGTGGCTCTTCAAGGAACAGAACACATTGGTAAATGGGACAGAATTGTGCCAGTGCCATAGTCCCTGGCAAAAAAAAAAAGAAAAAAAGAAAAAAAGAAAAAGAGAAAAAAAGGCCATGTGTATTTAAAATGTTGTTGACATTAATTCCTTCTAATGGCCTGGCCTAGCCTACAGCCATAGCCCTGTGGCAGCTGAACCCGTCAGATCTTAGAAGCTAAGCAGGGTCGGGCCTGGTTACCACTTGGATGGGAGACCTCCTGGAAACACCAGGTGCTATAGGCTTGGGAGAAGGACCCGGCAACCCACTCGCAAAAATCAATCCACCATTGAAAACCCTATGAACAGCTCAGAAGCACTGACAATAGTGTTTTGCCTATTGTACATAGGGTCACTATGAGTCAGATACCGACTATTGTACGTAGGGTCACTATGAGTCGGATACTGACTCGACGGCACCTAACAACAACAACAATGGCCTGGCCTGGACAACCTCCCAGGTGCCACAGTACCCACAAACGAAGTTCCAGCTTTAACCACCAGGGAGACCCCCCCCCGCCCCAGCTGAATCTTGAAGTTTGACTTGACAGGCTTGCCTTTTCTCCTCTTTAGGTTTCAATTAACCAGGAAATTTACTCTTAATATTTAAATCTTAATTCTGTCTCTCTGAACTACAATATTCCCCAGCATTGTGGCTGACTGACACTGTGCATTGAAGAAAATTAAGTGCCTAAGAATTAGCTCAGACTAATGATGTATTTAGGCATTGTAGGTTATTTTGAGTTTCTAGACTGTTAAGAGTTGTTTAATAGGTTAATAGATTTAATCTATTAATCTAATCTTTTCTACTTGACTATTTATTAAAATATATCAGTGATACAGGATAGAAATGGAGGAGCAGACAGTTTGGAAGGTTATTCGGGGAAACGGGACAGAGTGAGGACTGGAAACCTGGGCGGAATTGCAAGTGCAGACCCCAGGCTCGTTGCCTGTGCCTGTGGCCCTGAAGTCTCTGTCTGGGCTCCCTCTTGGCCCCCACAGGCTTGTGGTGAAGGTGCTGCCTTTCTCCCCGTGAGGAGTTCTGTCATTGAGCACACGCCAGGGAGAGACAGGGGTTAACAGTGGACGGACACAAAGCCCAAGCACTTTTCTCTTCGGAAAAGACAGAGCCCTCCATTCCTCACCTTCTCTGTTTTTCTGTGTGGCTATTTTAAGCGCCTGTCATCCGCCCAGTCCTGCGTGGACACTAAGGAGATGGAGAGACAAGGAGTACATTCTCCATCTCAGAACTACTGGCATTAGTCCAATATCTGTTCATTCATTGAAGAAGGTTTTTTATTGTTGTTGTTATGTTGTTGTTTTGCGGTACTGGGGAGTTGAACCAAGGGCCTCACGTGTGCTTTTTGCAAGTGTTCAACCACTGAGCAGTACCCGAGGCCCATTTTTTACTTTGTATTTTGAGACAGGGTCTCCCTAAATTACTTAGGACACTTCTGGCCTCGAACTTGCGATCCTTGTGCCTCCCTGCCAGCCCCACCTACCATCTCTGGGATTAAAGGTGTGTGCCACCGTGCCCAGCTGAACAGGTATTTTTAAATTATTATTATTTTCTCTTCTTTTGAGAAGAGAAAGCAAAAATTATGCCAATGGCTAATAGCCCAGGATTTAGCATCAGGCAGACCTGGCAGAACCCTACTTCTCTCACTCGGAAGCTCAAAGACCATGAGAAGTCCCTATCTCCCCAATCCCTGCCTTTCTTACCTGTAAAATAAAATTGCCTAAGGCATAAGGCCTCGTGCAGGACTTTGAGACCATGTCTGTATGGCAGGAAGTGCCACACCTGGCCTGTCACAGTCACTCACTGCATCATAGTGGCCCCGTCATCGTGTCTGGGTCATCTGTGCCATTTGCGTCTTCATAATGTTGCTACCAGCCTCACATGCACCTCATGTGCTGGTGTATTTAAGTCTGGTTGTCTTCAGTTTGTGTCATTCAGCAGACCTTGGCTGACATCCGGGGCCAGGCACAAGGATACAAGAGCAGTAGGGTGGAGCCCTAGTCTCTGGATGTCTCCCAGAATCACACGAAGTCATTAGGGGATAGATGGTGGCTTGGAGCACGACAGCCCCTTAGAAGCAGAGGGGAGCATTTCCAGCACCACCAGCGTGAGCATGTGGGCTCCTAGGCCATTGGAAGGGCTGCCACTGGTCCCCTGAGGGCCCAAGACTATGCTCATTGGTGGTTATCATGGTGACCATGCATCCAGGAGAGAGGACCTCAAGGGTATTACTAGGTCCTCTGTCTTGGCTTTTCAGAAAGTAGGAAGAGTGTTATATTTTAGAAAGTCTTCATCAGAAAAGATCAAGATAAGGCTTTGATTCTCAAGGAATAAGCTTCGATCATTCACAGAATCAGCTTCTGTGGAACGTCTCCAGCCAAACTGCACCGAGACCCACAGAATGAGACATCACTGTGCTCAGTTCTGCATGTTCCCTGAAGCAGGGGAACCACTGGCAGTGGTGGAACCGGGCACGGATTGTCCTTAGAAGAGCCTTGCCAGAGTCAGAGGCTCCAGGCGCTGGAGTTGACTTCCCCTGGTTTGCTGTGTGAACACGCTCTTACTGACCACCTGCCGTGTGCTACCACTGCTCTGGGGGCAGTGAACCAATGAGACCAGCCTCTATCCTCTTGTAGCTCCCATGCTAGTTGGAGAAACAGAAAATAAGGGGAACAGAGAGAGAACAGAGGGTATAGGATGGCGAACACTGAAGAGCTATAAATGGGTTTTGAGCCCAGGAATGACATGCACTATAGGTACAGCATGGCTCTGGCCTTCAGAGTGATGGGCAGGGGCAGGAGAGAGACCATTATGACGTGATTATAATCAGACAGGAGAAAGGGGGAAGTGCTGAAACTGGAGTGGTGTCCACAGGTCATAAGGGGAGATCAGGCTCTGGATGTCCTTTGCAGGTGGAGTTGACAGGCTTTGCTGATGGGTTTTTTAGTAGAAGGTGAGAGAGAGGGAAGAGTCAAGGACTGTTCCAGACAGAATTGCTGTTACTCAGAGTGGGGAGACTGCAGTTACTTGATTGTGTTGTCTTAAACCACAGAGTTTAGTGGGGAGAGCAAGGAGCTGGGAGGCAGAACGGTTTTTGTGTCCTGGGGGAAGGGATGCAGCAGCTGCTCTTCTTGGGATCTGTTAAATTCGAGTGCCTAGTGGGCACCCTGGGAGGAGGTGCCAAGCAGGTGTTATTTCTGCGGGTCTGGAGTTGAGAGAAAGCTAGAGATAAAACTTGAGATCCATCATCATATAGTCAGTATTGAAAAGTATGGGCTTCCATGAGGTTGCTAAGGCTCGGTGTGAATAAACACAGGGGAAGTTCCCGAACTAAGGCCTTGGGCATGTCAACATGTAAGGGTCAGAGAGATAAAGAGGATTTAGGAAAAGACAGAGGAGTGGCAGGAAGATGGGAGGCCCCCAGGTGAGCGCAGAGAGAAGTGAGGGAAGACTTGGATGGAGGAGAGGGTGCATTGGACTTAATAGCATGGCAGAACTGAAGAACAGTTCTAAGATGCAATAGAGGCGACGGCTCGTTAGACTTAGGAACTATTGTAAAGGAGAGGCCCGCTGCGATCTGCGAGTAGCCAGTAATCATTTGCACTCAGACCATCAGTGGGTGAGCAGATGGATAGAGGGGTGGAGGGTTTGGTCCATGGTCAGCCTCGGCAGCAGCACAAACACGCGCGGCCCCCCCCCCCAAGTCATGCCGGGATGTACATTAATTCGTTTCACATCCTATATACCCGTGCATTCATGGAGAGCGTATTTAAGCTCAGCTTGAGACTAGTTAACTCTCATTCCTAAGGAGGGGAGTCTTTTAATGAAGTTTTCTTCCAGAGGGAGCTAAGCAAGGCATTATTTGCACACTGTGAGGAGAGGTTTCTCCCACCCTTAACATTGTTTCAGTCTGCAGCCAAGCACCCTAGCAATCCGATCGATCCCTCTTGATCTCGGAAGCTAAGCAGAGTCAGCCTGGTTAGTCCTTGGATGGGAGATGACCTGGGAGTACCAGGTGCTGCAGGCTAGGGAGAAGGACCTGACAATCCAATCCCGAAGTAATCTGCCATTGAAAACCCCATGAGTAGCAGAGAAGCTCTGACATAGTGCCGGGCATGGCACAGTGCTGGAGAGTATTTCATTCTCAGGGTTGCTATGAGTTGGATCTGACTCAATGGCACTTAACAACGACAACATTGTTTCAAGTAGATGCGTTTCTAGGGTAAATGGCACATTTGGAGGAAGTGGAGCCATCTTCAGGCTGAGTTGGGGGGTTAAGATGAACATACTGCCCCCCACCTGTGCAGGGAGACTCACACCCCCTGCTAGGTAAAGGCCTGGCCTCTACTAGGGCTTTAGACATCTTGGATTCCAGTTTACCTGTTGTGTAGATGCAAAAGCCAAGTCCCAGGAGCTGGACACGGTGTCAGTACATCTGTAGTCTTTGCGACTTGGGAGGCTGAGGCTGGAGGATCACTTGAGTCCAGGAGTTTGAGACTAGCCTGGGCAATATAGCCCCCATCTCAAGAGAAAAAATTTTAAAAACTGAGTCCAGGGAGGGCAGCCCAGAGAATCAGCAGAGAAACAAGACTGAAATCCAGTGCTGAGGACTTGTTAGATTTGCTGTGACTTGCTAGGACTTGAAGTGTCAGCATTTTTGGTGGAGTGAGACCAAACTTGAGACTCATCATCATATAGTCAATATGTAAGAGTATGAGCTTCCATGAGATTGCCAAGGCTCAGTGTGAATAAACACAGGGGCCTAAACACAGCATCTGATCCTCAGGCACCTACAGTCACCTGGGACTCGTGCTCTAACATAGCCAGAAATGGCATGGGCCTGCTCCACTAGTGCCTTAGTTGGTTGCCCTGTCTTAGGCTGCAGAGTTTCAGGTAATAGCACTGAGATACGAGCCAGAAGCACTGTTTTTAGACTAAGCTCATCACCAAAAGTTATGTGACCTTGGGCATGCCCTTTATTCACCCATGCATATTGAGTTGTTGCTGTGGGCCAGGGATTGTGCTAGGACTGGGGACGTGGAGGTGAACAAAACAGACACAGGCTCTGTTCTGTGCTTTGCGTTCCCCCTCTGGTCACAGGGCTCTTGTGAACACCAGGTGTGATGTGGTAGGTATGTGCACTTGAACAGTCATGTAAGACTCACAAATCTCCCCTGGCAGAGCCTTTGAGTCTGCTGGGCTTACCAAACATAATAGTGGGGATGAGGAAGAACAACATGAATGGAGCTGAGGGTAATGGAGGGCTAGGATTTACAAACTTCACTGCTTTGGTGCAGTTTCTTCAAATTTAGTCTTATGTGATGATGTATTAGACTCTTGTGGCTGCTGTAACAAAGTATAATAGTCCCCACTCGTCCACAATTTTATTTTCTGTGGTTTCAGAACTAGGGTCCAAAAATATGGGTATTGCATGGAAAATTCCAGAAATATACTACTCATAAGTTTTAAATTACTTGCTGTTCTGAGTGGTGTGACAGAATCTTGTGCAGTCCTGCCGCGTCTGCTCAGGATATGCACATCCCTTTGTGTAGGGCATCCATGCTGCACATGCCCCCTGGCCCTTAGTTGTTCACTGTTTGTCTCAGTTATCAGACCACCCGCCTCAGCTTGTGGAGGAGGCATGACACAGGGAATAGCAGTTTCAAGCATGTGCTTGGGGGTCTTGGCACATAGCCCCATAGAGACAAGGGGACTCCTGTACTGTGACCAGGTGGCTTAAACCCACAGAAGTATTCTTTCACAACCTAAAACCAAGGTACTGACAGGGTCACACTTTGGGAAAAGCTTTTTCTGCCTCTTCTTGCTTCTAGTGGCTGTCACTATGCCTTGACATGTGGCTGCATCACTTCAGTCTCTGCCACTGTGGTCACACAGCCTCCTCCTCTTCTCTGTGATGACACCTGTCTGTCTCAAATGTCCCTTTGTCTTACAACAATACTTGCTTCTGCACGTAGGGCCCACCTAGATAATCCACAGATGGGCTCAATCCCAACAGCCTTGATATAATCACATCTTCAAGATCCTTTTCCCAAATAAGAGCATACTCATAGACTTTGGGATTAGATCATGGACATATCTTTTGGGAGACCACCAATCACCCCACTGCAGGGAGAAAGAGCCCAAATGTATATACACTGGGCAAAAAGCAAAGCTGTGCATATTGAAAATGGAGAGAGTGGGCCATTAGAGCCATACTCAATGCTGTCTTTCCCATCACAGCCTTGTAGGTGCCTCTGAGCCATTGCTGTGGAACCCCTAGGCCTTTAAAGAACACCCTTTGAGAACCATTTCCAGAGTGAATGACCAGGGATCTAGAGCCTCTTTGAGATGGGACCCATTTGATCTGGCTTCTCTCCAGGCAGACTGGCACAAGCAGTGACCAGTGACCACCGAGAGCAGGTCCTTACTGAAAAATATCCTTTTAGTGCCCGACTTTGGATTTTATGTTGAAGTGTGACTTGGGTTAAATATAAAATTCATAGCATATCTTGAGCAACTATTTTGTAGTTATCTATATATAAATCTATTTTACAGTGACACAAATAGAATAGATTATGGAGTGTCAGCATGTAGATAGATTCCAAGTGCTTTTTCCCTAATATACCTAATGATTCGTGCTGTGAATTTCCAAGGGCTCCACTGTACATTTAAATGGATATAATTAAAATAATGAGCTCTATTTTAAAAAATGATATATGAAAAAAAATTTAAAGAAGTTGGAAGGAGCTACACCACTAATTCAAAGTGATATAAGTACTTCTGTGATTCCATTGTTATTAGGACACCTAATTAAATGCAAAGCAGCCGAGAAAAGCAACATTTGGGCTTGTAAATCTAAGTGCAGAAGTCGGGGGTGGGGGGAGAGAAGGAAATTGCCTGTGTCCTTCATTCCGTTGGACCTTGGGAGCCCTAGTTTAGGGACTAGCGATGGGAGGGGTAGGCTGAGTCAAGGGTCAGGCTGCTCACTCAGTAACAATGCATTCCTCAGTGTGGCCCTTGATTTATTTGGGGAGCAGGGTATGGGTAGAACTGAGAGTCTGCCTTCCCTTGGGAGGAGGCCATTCCCTGCTCCCACTCCAAACCCAGGTGACCTGAGGCTGGTTGTTCAGTGGCAAGGACAAAAGAAAGGGTGGAGAGTCAGGGTTTGACCTCTGGCTTTGCTCCATGATCTGTCTTTGGAGAAAGCCTCACCCATGGTGCACCCATGCCCAGGCCTGTTGTAAATGGATGACCGTCCATTCTGCCAGCCGCCTGATGACCCACTCTCCTGTCCCCCTGGGGCCTCGGGAGTCACAGCAGGCTTAAGTCCCGGTACTTGCTTACCAGGAGGCAGGTATTCTTCTGGCCATTAAGCAAGTACTGCTTTTATGGAGCACAGACTATGCACCTGCTGGATGCTAGGAATACAGCAGTACATGAGACTGCCAAGGGCCCCACACACTCCTAGCGGGGCTACAATTTGGTGAGTCAAATGGACAGGATATTTTCAGATAGCAAAGGGCTATAATAAAAATAGAACAAGGCAATGAGATGGAAGCTAGAAGGTGACATCAGAAAGGTGACAGGTGTGCCGAGATAAATTCATTAGCACACTGTAAGAGGATGGCTGTCAAGTGTTGCCCCCAGCAAGGTAGACATGACTCTGACTCTAGCAAGCCAGGAAGATCTCCCTGAGGAGGACATTGTGAACCGATGTGGCTGTTATCATGGCAGCTGCCATCCATGGAAATACCTTCTGCGCCAGCTCCCTTCCCGGGCTCCTAGCAGGCACCATCTCCCATCTTCGCAGTTGGCAAGGTTATGGGCCTCCTGTAATAGATGAGGAAACCAAGACTCAGGAATGGGTCTCTTCCCCAAGATCACAGAATGTGTGGGTTGGCAAATGAGAGTTGCACCCCACCTGTCTGATTCTACAGCCTTCCTACTCACCAGGATGTTCTGGTACCGGCGAGGATGTCACAAACAGAGACACCAAGTCTGTTCAGATGGGATGGGCAGGGCTGAACTTTACCACATGAGCAGTGAAGGAAGCTGGAGTTCTAGAGAAGAGACCATGTGCTTCCCCGTACACCCCGTCTGCTCAGCCAGCCTCTCGGGATGTAGGTCTCAGCTAGGAAATAGGAACTTGAGCAGCTACTTTCATGTCCATAAAAAAGAGTTCATTGCCACCTTCCATTGTTCATTTCTGTTGTACGAGCAGCTCTAGACAAGGTTTTCACTCCCACATAGGCCTCAGTTGTGTGGCTAAGCCGTGGTAGAACCCCTATTGGTTGAATTCACAGTCCATGCACTAATGTCCATGGGATGTAAGATTCTTCTCGTGCATCCTCCACATTCTGTTTTAGTCTGTTTTCTCTTGCTGTAACAAAATGCCTGATGCTGGGTGCTTTATAAAGAAAAGCTATTTATTTAGCTCACAGTTCTGGATGTTCAAAAGCCTGGTGTTGGTATGGACTCAGCTCTGGTAGGTCTCATAGTGGCCATCTTGGTTTCAGGAGTGCAAAAGGAAGCAATCACGTCTTGAGACAGGAAGCCAGAGTGATTCAGAAATCAGACTTCCTCTTAGGAATAGGCCACCCTGGTGGGAACTAACTCACCCGTGAGACCAGTGGTATTTTCTCCGAGGTGATATCCCCATGACCTTCTTCTAAGCCCTACCTCTCAAAACTCCCACCACTGCTCACATCACCACAGTGGGAACTTTGCTTCCAGCCCATGTACCTCCAGAGTACACTTGATTCATGGCCAAACCCAGTCCCCATGAACAGAAGGGTGGACACAACAGGGCATCTCCACTGGTGGCCACTATAACGGGTGCTTTGTAGACAGGACCACAGCCTGATGATGTAGGTACCATGTTCGTCCCTTTGTATGCGAGGAATGAGGCTTGGACTCACAGTTTGAGGGTGATAGTGCCAAGGTTTGACCCTCGGGTGATCTGACTTCCAAGCCTGGTACCTGTTCATCTCACTTTGTAGCCCTCATTCACCCTGAGCCACCAGCCAGCCTCTGCTTGGTGCCTCCACCCCAGGGCATGCCGTTCAGTTGCTGGCTGCCTGGCAGGCAGAGTATCCTCCCTCCAGAGCCACGACTCTCCTCTTGTGCCTTCTCAGACCTGCAGCCCTGTTACTATTAGGGCCTCCGGAAACACAGACACTTCTCTGCCCTGCAGCCAGGCGGGGGCCACACTCCCTCCCAGGGGGTCTGTCGCTCATGGCAGCTCCTTGGAGGCAGCAGCAGCCAGAGCTCTGCTTGCCCGTGGTCACCGTGGCTTTGACTCTCATCCGAAGGTCAGCAGTGGGTGACATGGGCTGCCGGCCTGTGGGGGGGCAGCTTCCTTTACAAGTTCCTCTCAGGTGCCTATGGCTGAGCCTCAGGATGCCCGAGTCAGGTCCCAGCCCACGTCTCGCCACCCATGCGCCTTTGCACATGCTCTCCCACCTGTTAGTGCTTCCATTTCCTGCCATGAGAAATGGAGATCAACCAGGACTCACCTGCCAGCGCTGTGGCTGAAGTGGAAAGGAGTTTGTGCATTAGAACAGTGCCTGCACACAGCAAGCTCTGGCTAAGTGTTTCTTGAATAAACACAGGAAAAGGGTCCAGAGGAGAAGGAATTGTGTGGTTTTATGTTTCCATGTGGCAGAGAAGGGCCAGAGCTCAGACTGGGTTGAGTAGCCCTGGTGTGGCAGACATATGGCAGGCAGGTGCCACTGCGCCCCCAGGGCACTGCAGACACTAACAGTGTGTCATTCTGTTTTGTTTTGTTTTGTTTTAATAGTACTTGGGGGTTGAACTCAGGGCCTCACACATACTTTGCAAATGCTCTACCACTGAGCTGCACCCCCAGACCATTTTTTGCTTTCTATTTTTATTTTTTATTTTTATTTATTTATTTATTTATTTATCTTGCAGAATTGGGGGTTGAACCCAGGGCCTCTTGCTTGCATGCTTTGCAAGTACTGGACCACTGAGCTGCACCCCAGCCCATTTTTTTTACTTTCTGAGACAGGGTCTCTCTAAGTTATGCAGACTGTCTCTGATCTTGAACTTGCAATCCTCCTGCCTCCGCTTCCCGAGCCGCTGGGATTACAGGTGTTAGCTACCGCACCCGGCTGCTTTTTATTTTGATACAGGATCAAAGTTACATAGGCTGCCTCTGGCCTCAAACTTGTGATCCTTCTGCCTCTGCCTCCCAAGCCACTGGGATTCCAGGTGTGCACTGCCACGCCCAGCCAGTGTGTCATTCTTAATGGTAATACAAGCAGGTGCAGGTGGGGCACTCTGCCGAGTGCTTTCTGTATGCTCACTGACCAGAACATGCATGGCAACCCCGTTAGCTCCATCTGGCAGCAGGCGAGTTAGAGGGTCTGCTGCATGATGGCTGGTCCAAGCCACACAGTGAGGAGGGTCAGCTGAGGCTGCTGACCTAGGCCTGACTCCCCAGCCCAGCTCTGCACGCCTGCCCCATCCAGCTGAGCAGCTGCTGCCTCGGTCAGTCCACTTCACTGGGTGGCCAAATGAAACAGCAGAATCGCCTGTTCTCCAGGCTGGACACTAGAGGCCCGACCCAGGTGAGGGGCAGCTGGTTTGAGTTCTGGTGAGGGCTACTTCTGGTTTGCAAATAGCCACTATAGCACTGTGGCCTCCCTTGGAGGAGGGAGCGGTGTCTGTCTCTTCGCCCTCCTTATAAAGCCACTAACCCCCTCTTGAGAGCTCTGCCTTCCTGACCTCATTTAACCTTAATTATCCCCTAATGACCTTGTCTCCAAATACAGTCCTAATAGGGGTAAGGACATCAACTTATGAACTTGGGGGGCACAGTTTGATCCAGAGGACCTCCCCCAGGGCCTTTTGCTGCCCCTCCCTTTTTGTCTGGGACCCTGCCTCTCTCTGTTCGCTCAGTGTCTCAACGTGGGAGACAACTGCAGCTGAGAGGGTCAGCACACAGTGAAAGGTTGCTGTTGGAGCTGGGGAAGAAAAAGGCCCTGGCCAGGACCACACAGCAAGGCCCCGCAGGTGCAGGATCAGAGCCAGGCCCTAGGTGCTGCTGCGGAGCAGTGGAGAGTGCTAGGTGTGGCCAGGACCGCGCCCCGGGCCTAGAATGGGGCTTGATTTCCAGCATGTGCACAGCCCGGCTTCTGCTCCTCAGAAACAGCAGTCATGGTGACAGTTGGCCTGCTGATAGCATGTGGGGGCCCTTCGGATATCATGGAGAGCCACATTGGAAGGAGGGTGGCTCAGGCTGGATGCCGGGGCCCTGGCTTCATCCCTTGGCCTGCCATTGCTTTTGTGAGTGGCCTGGGCAAGTCCCGAGTCTGCTCTAGGCCTCAGTGTGCCCTTATCACGGAGGGTCCGTCATGCTCGTCCTGCCCAGCTCAGTACTGACCTCCATGCCTGGAGGATGTTCTCTGGTGTTTGGAGTCACCCCTACTGGGTTTGGCTCTGTGACATCTCAGCCAAGGGAACCTTCTGACACCTGTGCTTCCCATCCGTAAAGCAGAGCATGGAGGGCTTGGATGAGCTCTCTGGATGTGATCTCCCGCCCCCTCGCCCAGGAACAGAGAGATCACGTCAGATCTTTTAAGGCCCCGCTGCTCAGAGTGCGCTTTGCAGATAAGGCACCAGCCTGGCCCTGGAGCTGGTTAGAAATGTGGAACCTCAGGCCCCAGCCCAGGCTGGCTGAACCAGAACCTTCCTTTAGCCAGGCCTCCGGCTGACTTGTGTGTCTATCGAGGTTTGAGAAGAACCAAGCAGAGGAGCCCTTTGAGGCATCTTGTCACCCCAGCTGTGATAAGTACAAACAAGTGACAGGGAGGCAAGTGGGCACATCCGGAAGTCTTTAGACTTCGGCTTTGCCAGCTGTAAAACGGGTGGAGTTGAAGCCACCCTGGCCAAGTGATTTTCAAACTTTCTCAGAGCCTCAGGGCCGCCTGGAGAAGCTTGGGGGCAGCTGTGGGGGTTGTGTGGGAGGCTAAGCGGCTGAGGACCCTGCCACACGCTGTATACGCAGGCTCACGTGTCTTTGATGCCACGGACAGGTAGGCTTCCGTGTGGGTCTGGGAGCAGGTGTGGGGTCCACTCTGAGCAGATGCTCTTATTTCCCAGGGAGCGCTTGAAGCGCAGCCAGAAGAGCACCAAGGTGGAGGGGGGCCCAGAGCCAGTGCCGGCCGAGGCCTCGCTGAGCGCCGAGCAGGGGACGATGACGGAGGTGAAAGTGAAGACAGAGCTGCCTGACGACTACATCCAGGAGGTGATCTGGCAGGGCGAGGCCAAGGAGGAGAAGAAGGCGGTCAGCAAGGACGGGACCGGCGACGTGCCTGCTGAGATCTGCGTGGTGATCGGTGGTGTCCGCAACCAGCAGACCCTGGGTGAGTGTCCATCTACGAGGGTCAGGGTGGGGACAGGGTGAGAACATGGGGCCAGGGTCCGAGGGAGAAAGACTGGCATGCCTGCCCCTCCCCGGCTGAGAAGGCCTTCCGTGGCTCCCTTCTGCCCCTAGGAAAGATGGACGCTCCTGACACTTACTTGGCATGGTCCTTTCTAGTCTGGAGGGTTCTTCTCTTTCTGCCTGATGGGGCAAGCGCCCACATATCCACCCAGTCCTTGTTGAAGTCAGATGCTTGGAACCTCCTGCGGGCCCAGCAGATCTCTCATGCCTTGAGGTGCCCACGCCCCTGCTGGGGCTGGCATTGCCTATTTCCCTGGCTCAGTGTCCCCAGCGCCTGTCTGCCTTTCTCACTCCCTGGCTTGGCTGTGGGCTCCTAGGGAAGTGCCCAAGGCAGGTCCCGCCCAGAACAGAGGAGATGCTTGGTCAGGATCAGATCGGTGGCAGGCTGGCACCTGCCCCTGCCCAGAGGAGCCCAGGGGGAACCAGCTTCTTAGCAGTGATTTCTGCTTCAGTTCTCCGGGGGTCTCCGGGGGTTCTCCCTGCTTTACTGCCTGGTTCACAGCATCAGATGCCCACAAAGCCCAACAAATCTGCTTACTTAGTGTACAAAGAAAGCAGCCAGTTGGACAGGTGGTGGGAACCACGTCCAGTTGGAGCCGCACGCCCCATGTGCGGAAGGTGGCTGCTCCTTGGCTGTGCCTTGGTGGTTGCTTGGTGGGAATCCAGGCTCAGCACTGCCAGACTTCTGCACAAATCACACGCTAGACATGAACATTTTGACACGAATTCTTTTGGCTCCCAATATTGGCAATGAGTTCTGCTTTCGAAATCTGCTGAGCAAAGTGTATTGGTGGGTCAGTCATTCCAAGGGCCGCAAGTTTGCAACTCTGATCCTGCGAAACGAAGCCCGGGTTCCCTAGCCCAGCACAGAGGCCCTGCCTGGTCTGGCCTTGTACTTCCTCTTTCATCGCACCACGTGCCCCAGCTCTGTGGGCTTGAACTGCTGCCACCTCCCTCATCACTGCTGGCCCCTCCTGGTTTAGGTCTAGCCATCTCCTATACGTCCTGTGTGTGGCCCACAGGGCTTTGGGAGGAGGTTCCTGTGTCTGTTTCCAAAGTGAGAGACAAGTTCTGTTGCCTTTTCTTCCTGGCTGCTGGGAATCAGCCTCCTGCTCCCTTCCCAGTTGTTCCTCTGCCAGCCACAGCCACCCTCAGGCCCACCTGGGTCATGGCAGCATCCCACTAACAGCTGTGCTTTGGTGTCTCTCTGTCCAGTGTTGCCTGTCTTCACACTGGCTGCAAGGAGGCCTTGGCCAAAACCAAACATTGACTGTGTCATCCCCTGCCTGTAAACCTTGAGACTGACTCCATACCATCTTTAGAGCCAAGGCCAAGGCATCTCACTTCTCCGCACTGTCGTTTCTTGCTCCTGATCTTCCTAGACCTCTCACTTGAGTGTGGTCTGTTCTTCCTGTGCTTTGCCCATGGTCCCTTTCCAGGAATTCCTTTGCCCATTTCTAGGATCCAACCAATCCTTTAAGGCCACCTCCCATGCCACCCCCTCCCACAAGCCTTCCATGATCTCCACTAGTCAGAATAGTTGGTTCCTACCCTGCACCTCCCTGGAGCACCTCCCATCGTCTCTTTAGATAAGAGGCCCTGACTGCCTGACTCTGACATACGATTGGGTGCCTTTAGAGACTGGAGCTCCAGGACCTGCCTGATTTCTGTCTCCATGCTCCTCACTTCTACCCCATAGTGCCTAGCAAGGTCCTGACTTCTAGGAAGTAATGTTGATGATAAAGCCCGAACTATCAGGATGGGGCTAGGTAATGCTGCAGTAACAAAAGGTCCTAAAAGTAATAAGAGATCTTGATAGCTCAAAACCCCAAGTTTATTTTTTATTGGGTCACAGGGGGTTCCACTGTACTCTGGACTCAGGCAAAAACCAGGCATTTTCCCCGCCAGCCAGATGGCAAAGGGAAAGCCAGCTGTGGATGGACTCATGCCGGCAATTAACTGCTACAGCCAGAAGGGAGAAGTGTTACTTGCATTTCACAGTCATTGGCCAGAACTAGTCACATGGTCCCACTCACCCTCCCCGAGGCTGGGAAATGCCATCTTCCCACGTGGCAGCATGGAAATGGGGCCAGAAATTTTGGATGTGGAGCTTGTGAAGTACCCCATGTGGAATGAGAGAATAAATCATTTCAGGGGCCACCCGTGACCTTCCTCCATCAGTATTTGCTCCCTGAGGCTGAAGACTGTGCTCTCCTGAGCAAATCTGTTAGCTGATAGAGGGAGGTCGTCCCCTTGCTCTCTATGGTGTGTGTGTTAAGACCTGGTTGCCCTTGATGTGCATAAACAAGAGATTCCTCACGAAGGATAGCTGAAATCTGAATCTTTTTTTTTTCCATGAAGTGCATGGGGGTTGAACCCAGGGCTTCACACATGCTTTGGAAGTGCTCTACCACTGGGCTGCACCCCCAGCCCCTTTTTTATTTTTCATTTTGAGTCAGAGTCTCACTAAGTTATGCAGGCTACCTCTGGCCTCAAACCTGCAATCCTCCAGCTTCTGCCTCCTGAGTCACTGGATTTATAGGCATGCCTCACCGTGCCTAGCATGAATCCAAATCTGGAGATGGAGCCAGCTGTCTGGATCTGGTAGGGATAGCCTCAAGCAGGCAAGCCAGGAAAATGTCGGGAGCCTTCCCTGGGCCAGCTGCATGAACCGTGAGAGCCCCAGGGCCCTGGAGCCTTGTGCCAGCCTCCGATGCAGGCTTCCAGTTCAGCTGCTGCAGGGTCATTGGCCTCACCGTGCCTTAGTGTCCTCATCTGTTAAATGAGGCATGGCCCTTGTTCTGGCCACCTCATGGGTGGGGGAATCCAAACCAGCAGTGGAAGGGAAGCGTTGCAGGAAGAGAATGAGTTCAGCTCCTCCCACTAGGGGCAAGTCCAGGCTGTTTGACTCGAAGTGTGGTGTGGTGCTTTGGGCCAGGTACTTGCCTTCTCTGTGCCTCAGCACCCACAATCGCAAAGTGGTGGGGTTACCTGAGGATGCAGTAAGGTCACATGTGCAAAGTGCACAGCCTTGTGCTCAGTAAAGGATGGGTGAGATTTTATTAGCAGCACTACTAGTATTGGTGATATAAAGTACTTCTTCAGGGGGCAAGCATCATAATGGTTTCTGCTTTTTTATTTAAGCAGTCTAAGAAATAAACCACTGTGATATAGAGAAATACGGGATGGGGAAGAAAGTTGGCCTTGAGTAAGTCCCCAGTGCCCTTCGAGTACGGCCTCCCTAGAATACAGGGACTTTGAGTATCTTGTGACGCTTCTGTGGCACCTGCTCTCAGCATACCTTTGCAGAAGAGTTTGTGAAGCACCACTAAGGAGCCACAGTGAAGCTGCCATTGTGGAGGCTGTACCAAACAGGGACAGAGTGCCCCCTGTTGGCCACGTGGCTCCTCTCGCACCCCCAAGTCAGGTCCTCCTCCTTCTCCTAAGAGTCAGACTCAGAAGAAGCTGCCCTGGCCTCATCACCACCAAAGAAAGGCATTTTAAGAAACAACAACGGCTGGGTGGGGTGGTGCAGTCTGTAATCCTAGCAGCTTGGGAGGCGGAGGGAGGAGGATTGCAAGTTCAAGACCAGAGGCAGTCTGTGTAATTTAGCAAGACCCTGTCTCAAAAAGTTAAAAAAAAAAAGGGGGGGGGGCTTGCAGGGAGCAGCCTTGTGGTATAGCACTTGCAAAGCATGCAAGCATGAGGCCCTGGGTCCAACCCCCAGTACCACAACAACAACAAAAAAAAAAAAAAAAAAAAAAAAAAAAAAAAAAAAAAAGAAAGAAAAGAAAAAGAGAGAGAGAGAGAAACACCAACAAATCAATGTGGAAATGGAACCTTTTGAACTCATCTCAACTCTAGGTGACAAGTAGATTTTATCTTCTGGGCCAAGTCTGAGCAATTATTCCTGGGAGTTCTGTGTTGAAGATCTTAAAGAGTGGCATGATTGATTGTTGATGTCTGCCTTAGATGTGGAAGCAGGCAGTGGGGCTACGCATGTGGAAAGGGAGAGGATGGCTCAGAGTCATGTGGCAAGCTGGGGATGTGTTCTTCCTGTTGGACAGAGCTCGCTTACCTCCTGGCACCTGCCTTTCCCCTGGTTCTGAATGGACAGCTGGGAGAGAAGCCAGTCTGGGAACATGGGAAGCTGGTGGAAGCCAGGCCCTTAATGAGATCATCACAGCCTGCGTTCTGTGCCCTGATGGTCAGGCGCTGGGAACTCATGTTCCTGAGGCTCTTGGTGGGGAGCAGAGTGCCCAGTCCTCCCAACCACACTCCAGGCTCAGAGATGGGCTCTGTTCTGTTGCTGATAGAATAGTGTTCCTGTTTGGTCACCCAGCACTGTGCCATGAGGAGCCTCCCCAAGTCTCTTAATAGCCATCAGACAAACAATGTTCCCAGTGACATAAACATTATCCAAGGCACTTCCCATGGAAATGCCCAGTTCGTGGCCGCGTGGATGGCATTGGCAGCTGCTCAGCCTGGGAGAGTCATGGAGAGCTGGTATCTGTGCCCAGGAGGCTGGCTGCCAAGTTTGGAGTGGTTCCTGCTGCCAGGCTGCTGCCTAGAGAGGTCCTTGTGCTGAGAAGAGTGTCTCATGCTTAGAATGTCTGAACCATTGGAGTTTGTGTGGGGCTTGGGGGCAAGATCCTGAGCTTTCTTTTTTATCAAGAAGAACAGAGAGCCGGGTGTGGTGGCACACACTTGTAATCCCAGCGGCTTGGGAGGCAGAGGCAGGAGGATCGCAAGTTCGAGACCAGAAGCAGTCTGCATAATTTGGCGAGACCCTGTCTCAAAAAAGTAAAAAACTGGGCTGGGGGTGTAGCTCAGTGGTCCAGCACTTGCAGAGCATGCAAGCACGAGGCCCTGGGTTCAACCCCCAGTACCACAAAAAAAAAAAAAAGAAGAAGAAGAAGAAGAAGAGCAGAGAGAATACTGAACCTGACAACTTCATTGGATAAACCCAAAAGGAAACAGAACCAAGTTATCAGATGCCTGTGCCCACCTGAAAGGCTGTGGGCACAGCTCTGGGTGGTAGTGAGGAGGAGTGGCTGGGTCCTATGTGAAGCTTCAGGAGCACCTCCTGAAGGAGGCTGCGTGCAGGCACTGCCATTGCCACCGCCCAATTCCATGTTCACGGCAGGTGTCAGTGACCACTGTGCACTGTTCCAATAGTGTACCACAGCACAGCACTCAAAGAAGTTGCCATTGGTCTGGTAGAACTGGAAAGTTGAAGTGGAAACCCACTGCCATCCCTCTCCCAGATGAAGACAAGGCAAGCTAGGCTTACAATAGTCCAGACACCAGCTTGGGGACCATTTCCTGGTTCCAGAGATAAGGATACCCAGCACCCAAGCCAGGCGCAGTAGCTCACGCCTATAATCCCAGTGGCTCAGGAGGTGGAGGCAGGAGGATTGCAAGTTCAAGACCAGAGGCAGTCTGTGTAATTTGGTGAGACCCTGTCTTAAAAAGTTAAAAAAAAAAATGGACCGGGTGTACAGCTCAGTGGTCCAGCACTTGCAAAGCATGCAAGTATAAGGCCCTGGGTTCAGCCCCCAGTACTGAAAAAAAAAAAAAAACAACAGATATCCGGCACCCATCAAAGTAATCAGAATGTACCAGCAAGCAGTAGATGATCTTATTCAATCAATGGGACCACCCAGTGCTCCTTGATCCCAAGGAGGGTACAGATGAGGGGAGCCAGGGAGGGCTGCAGGTATGTGGACACTGTGTGCCACTGAGCTTCCCATTGGTGGTGCTGGGGAACAGGGAGGGAGGGAACAGCCCAGCCTCTGCCAGACTCCTCTTTTCTTGAAGGATGTGGACCAACCAGGTCATTGCCAGAGAGTTCACTCAGTGTGGGGAAGAGCTCTTGGGTGAGCCAAAGACCATGTGTCCTAGGGAGGAGGAGATGGAGCCCATAGGGAGCTGGGGAGGGAGGAAACTGAACATTCACACCATATAGAATTCTGGGGGATGGAGCAGACAGGTTCCAGGAAGCCTCAGCCAGTACAGAGAGGTCACCAGGAAGTGATTTCAGTTGAGAAAGTGAATGATTTTGATACTGGGGATCTGTTTGGTAATTGAATATAGTCTGTGAGACAGTGAGTGCCCTGTCCTGGAGCTAGATGAGTAGAGGGGGTGGGTTACAGGAGGGGAGTCAAGGATCAGATGGCAACTGGATTGTGCAAGGAGGTTCCTAGGCAGCGAGCTGTGAGCCCCAGGGAGGGAAATGGTTTCTCACACACACACACACACGCACGCACGCACGCATGCACGCACATGCACATACACACATGCATGCTGCCTGGAGCCGAGGAGGAAGAGGAAGTGATTCCAGCCGGGAGGCGGTAGCTGGGCCAGGACTCTGGAAGGAGCAACAGAAGAGCTTGACACCCACTCATACCGGTCACCTGGGTCTCACCTGTGACAGACAGACAGGTGGCAGTGAAGGCGCCAGGTCCTGCTAAATCCTGCCAGCTGATAGTGAGTTTCCCGTGGCAATAGGTTGTTGGCTCAGCTTTGTGCCTGAGCCTGCCAGAGCCAACACTCAGCCCTCCGCTGCAGCCACATGGAAAGCAGGGCTCCTGGCCACCTCCCAGGCCCATCTAATCTCGGCTGCTTACTCTTGTCTGGTGGTCAGAACTAGGAAGGGGGTGCCCAGTGGCTGGTCCTGTTAGAAAGGGCTCCTGGCCTGTAAGTCAAGAGACCCAGGTTCTACCCTGTTCTGCAAGGCCTCGAATGAGCCCTAAACCTCCCTGAGCCAGTGTCTGGCACAGTCAGTGGGTAGAACATCTGCCCATTGTCACGGTAGGTATGAGCATGTTTTTAAGGGGGACCAAAATGCGTAGCAGGTACTGATGTTAACCGAAGCTTCAGGATGATGGTGCCTGCCTCCTGGGTGAGCCTGGGAAAGCTAGGAGCCTGGAAGGCCAGAGTCTTCTACATTTTTTGATCAATACTTCCTAAAAGAACTTTGAGAGACAGGGTATTCTCATTCACCTTTCTGAGTTGGCATCTCATGTGTTCACCCAAAGTTTAGGTAATTGCACAGGATATAATTTCTGGAATATTGTATTTTTTAAAGGTGGCATTTTAAAGCTTCAAACCACTCCTAGATGTATCCAAGAGAATCGGAGCACCACTATTCGCCATCCGCCGTCGTTCCTTAAAAAACATACACGCAGGCTACTCTTGAACAGTCAGAAATTTTATATCTTTCCTTTTTCTCCTTGAACTCATATTTCCAGTCCACTTCCCCCACAGGGTTTTATCCTAATGTAATATATTTTTTATGCTTGAAAGTCTTTTATTGATCACTGTTTCACACTCATCTGCCACAACAAGAGGTACATAAATTGAAATAGAAATTTCTGGAAAAAAAAATCCGTGTGATCGTAAAGCTCTGCATTCTAAAACCTTTTTTTCCCCCCCAGATTGAGTTGTTATTAGCATGCAGTTCATCAAGAACAAATTTAGATAAATAGTAAATGTAAAAGTAAAAAAAATTAACAAAAACGCACCTCTTAATGAAGTGGATAGGCCTTTCATTCTTTCTCAATTGGTTCATGTATCTGTGAATTAATATTTCTTCTTGCTAGAATGAGACAAGACTCAGCCTTCATTGTACTTCTAGTTTTTGGCGTTTGTAGGGGAAGTGCTTAGAAAGCTGGAGCGTGTAATAGGAGCTCGAGATGGATGGAGTTTGTTTCATGGTATCACTTGACTCTTTGAACTGCTGCCAAGACGTATTCCAGAAATCACACGGGGGTCTATCATCAGACAGTGTTTTTAATGGTCTCTTCACTAACAACTCTGTTAGATCCTTCTTCATTTTGGCTGAAAGCAAAGAATTGGAAATCCTGGATTTGAAAAAGGAATTGTCCGCGGTCATTAGATGCAGTCGTTTTCTAAACCAGATCCTGATAGTTCATGTCATCTCTTTGCTCAGAGCCCTGAGGTTTTCATGCCCACGGAAGGTGTGGTGAAAGGATTTGGTTGGGGGCGGGGTAGAGAATGGTCTCTCTTGGCACCAGGGAGAAGGCTGACGGAGAGAATGGAAGGGTGACCCAGCGGTGGTGCCTCTGCTAACTGCCTCCCCTGCCCTGGTGCATTGGTTTTAGGAAAAAATGTTTGGAAGGTGACAGATGAGGGCTTGAGTCTTTTTTTTTTTTCCCCAGTACTGGGAGTTGAGCCCAGAGCCTCGCTCTTGCATGCTTTGCAAGTGCTGGACCACTAAGCTGCACCCCCAGCCCATTTTTTTTACTTTTTGAGACAGGGTCTCGCTAAGTTACCCAGATCACCTCTGATCTCAAACTTGCGTTCTCTCTGGCTCCGCCTCCGGAGCGCCTGGGGTTGCAGGGTGTGCCACCATGCCCGGCAGGGCTTGATTCTTTAAAGCTCTGTGCTGAGGTGCCCCTGGCCAGTCTGGACCATCCTTAGGGTTCTGCACCCCGCTTGCAAGCCCCTGCTCCAAAAGACATTCCATTTGAGGCCAAGCCCCAGAGAACCTCAGGATATTCACGTGTCACAACTTCCAAGACCCCCGTTCTCTGCAAGCTCCAGCCCAGATCCTGTGGTGTCTTGGAACCAAGCATTTCATCTGTGATCTTCTCGCATTTACCTCCATTGGCTGTCTATTGTCTTGCATTTCATGTATTCTGAGAGGTGTCCAAGTTTCCCTGGGGCTGGCTGGGGGCACATGACAGGAGTCAAGGGCACCCCCCATGTTCCCCATCCTGAGGAACGGGTCTTCATACCTTTTTTATGCATCTTACCATGCTCCCTGGAAGAGCACTAAGCCCAGGCCTCTGCCAGGAGCTTACCAAAGCTCTGGGTGGGAGATGTTCACAGCATTTGTCTGATGACCTCAGGACCATGGTTGTTGGTATGGCTCAAGCAAGGGCAGGAATGGGAAGAGGGAAAGGCTGGGTTCCTGTGTGCTGCCGAGCCCTGCCAGCTGTCCCCAGCAGCCAGCCATGCTCTGGGCACTCAGTCGGGGACTCTCGAGAGTCTGGTGGTGTATGACACAACAGAGCTCTTCCCTCCTGCAGAGTGAGGGGCTCCACAGCTGAGGCACACAGCTCTCTTGGCATCTAGGGGAGGACCTGCCGTGGTGGCACGAGAGTGTCTGGAGCCCCAAAGGCTGGCTGTGAGCCCATTTCCTCCCCAGCCACCGGCTGAGAGCCCCAGGCCTGGACGCCTCTAGCCTGTGTTCACCTGTGACGTGGAGGACTTGAGGGGAGACGGAGATGGAAGCAAGGCCCTCGCATGCCCCACAGTGGTGACCACTCACAGGCCTTGTCTCTGCGGTGCTTCCCCCGCAAGGCTGACGGTGTGGCGCTTACACACATGGGCTCCAGAGAGAGGCAGGGCCGAGCAGCCTCTGGCAGAATGTGTCACCCCTTCTGTCCTCATTTCCCTCCGCTGAGAAGTAGGGATACTAATTGCTTGTACTCGCTGGAGTTGGGAGGGTAGACTGAGCTGAAAGGAGAAGCCCCTGAGCCGCAGCCTGCTCCCACCTACTGTTTCTGCAACTTGGGCAGGTTGCTACCGGCACCTGCCCCAGCCTCTGCTCTCTCACCTGTGCAGTGGTGTCAACATTGCAGGCAACATGAGCAACAGCGTCTGACATGCCTGGCACTTAGCAGGCAAATGGTGATAGCAATGGTGTGGCTCATAAAGGCAAAGCTATCGGCTGGGGAACCATGCAGAGCAGGGAGCTGGCCTGAGGAAGGAGACTGTCTGAGTTGAGAGTACTAGAGAAGGTCCTCTGGAGTCCTCGCACCAGCCTGGGGTCTGTAGTGGTCGTGGGCCAGGGGGCACACGGGCATGACCTATATCTCCTTGGAGGGTCATTTTCCTGGAAGGTTTGCAGGGAGAAATGTTGGTTCTAACTATGTGATGAATTGGAATACCAAGGCAGCACAGATCTGCAGGGTGATGTCTGCCTGTCAGAGCTTCTTTCTACTGTCCCCAGCCTCCTTGAGGCGTCTGGATGTCCATGACTGGCACAAGTCCTTGAGTGAGGAGGTAGACGGTGTGTCTTCCCCACTCTTCCCAATGTCAGCTGGGGACACTGAGGCCTTGACAGTACAGGTGCTTGGCTCAGCTTAGTTGGAGCCGCCCATCCCTGGCTGATCATGCCCCTTCCCTTGGTCCCAGGCATTCACCAATGCTTTTTTGTTTTTGTTTTTTGGGCACTGGGGCTTGCATGTCTTGCAAGTGCTGGACCACTGAGCTGCTCCCTCAGCCCATTTTCTTACCTTTTTGAGACAGGGTCTCGCTAAATTACACGGACTGCCTCTGGTCTCGAACTTGTGATCCTCCTGCCTCCACCTCCAGAGCTGCTGGGATTACAGGCGTGAGCCACCGCACCTAGCCTGCATTCTCCAATGTTAAGAGCACTTTTTGATGTCTGAAATAATTCAGATGGAAAAGTGCCCCAAAATAGCCCTCATGGTGGGTCTGTGTGAAGTTAAGATATGCATATGGTATGTGATGGCCAAGGGACAGGGCCTGATCCAGGTCAGTGTTGGGGACACAGCTGGACATAGCCATGAGCTACACACCCTGAGTGAGCAGGCTCTGCTGGCATCTCAGTGCCCTGAGGGACACCGCCCCCCCAACACCCTGTCCCACTCTGTGTGAGCAAGTGCGAGCCTGCCCTGGGTCCATAGAAGCAGGTGGTTGGTGGAGGGAGAATAGAGCATGTGGAAGTCGGGAAGCTGAGACTGTGTGGCCCAGTTCGGCACTTCCTGTGGCCCACCCTGGGAAGCCAGGGGGCAGGTGGATCGCATGGCCACCTGTGTTGGGGAGACCTTGGGCTTCCTGCCCTGTAGGACTTCTCAGCCTGCAGCAGCTTCTGCCTGTGGCCCCCAGGATGGAGCCACGCCAGGAGGCCTTCACGCTCACGTGGCCATGGTCCTCTTTCCTGGGATGCATGCAGGAAGTTAGGTTCCAAAGAAGAAACTTTGAAAATGCTGACAGTAACAGCTTGTTGTTCTTGTTAGGTGCCATGGAGTCGACTCCGACTCATAGCCACCCTCCTAAGATATTCACTGGCTGATCATTTTGGGATTGCTTCAGGAGTGGATTGCCGCGTCCTTCTCCCCCATGTAGCAGCAGCCATCGTTTATTGACTTCCTGTTGTGTACCAGGCCCTGTGCAAAGGACCTACAGTATTATTGGTCCCCACCCTCTGTGGGCACAGTTTCACAGAGAGGAATCCTGGGGTGTGGGTCATCCCCTGGCTGGTACATGGTAAGCCAGGATTTGAACCCAGCTGGGCTGACCTTGCTGCATGGTGAGGCCTCCCCAAGCCTCACCTCCCACCTCTGCCCACCCAGCGCCTTCCACACACAGGGCACCCCAAGCCTAGGAACTTAGAGCAAGTGAGGGGCTCATTCTCACTCTGCACCCAGGGCCAGGACAGCCCACGGCTAAGTGGGGAGAGGCCTCGGAGCAAGGCTGTGCGAGTCTTCAGCTCCCCATGGTGGGGGTGGAGGTCCCATAAAGCCAGGAGGGCCCAGGGCCAAGGGACTGCCTCCATGCCCCCAGGTCCTGCTGTGGCTGTCATAATGTCATCACCCTGCTTGTCCCCGGGCCTCGTGGTCCATCTGCTGCCCATTAGACAGAAGGCAGGGATTGCATCTGGCTCACTTTGGGGCCCCCAGGGACTGGCCCGTTGCACATTCTCAATAAATCTTGGTTGGTTGAAGGGAATTGACAGAAACTATAGGAGGGTGGGTGGAGGTGGCCAGAAGAGAGTCAGGGACATGATTACTCAATGACAGATGAGTAGGGCAGCCGGTCACAGTGAATTTATTGAAGCCTTGCTGTGTGCCAGTCACAGGACTAAATACAGAGAAATGTGCAGCCCGATCTTTGCTCAGCATGTGTTTGTGTTTTCCCCACGTGGCAGGGGTGACGCACGTGCAGACCCCTAACAGCAGACTGCTGAATGCCACACGGGGTTGGGATGATGGTGGCCCTGGAATGACCCACAGTAGTGGCCCTGGCACCGGTTACTCACCCCAATGCCTCCTCCCTGCCAGCCACACATGTATTGCCTCTCGGTGACCCTGATGTCACTTGTGAGGGGCAGGAGTCACTGTCCTGTCGGCAGATGAGGAAACCAAGACTCCGACAGATGAGGGGTCGTGTCTGGGATCAAACAGCACAGGGCTGGCCGAGCCAGGCTGCCCTCAGACGCCACACGCAGCGTTCTCTTGGCTCAGCCCGGCTCCTCGCCGCACATGCAGCAGATGGGCCTCTGTTTCAGGCACAGCCCTGAGAGTTGCAGTTAGTGGCTGGCGCCTCCCCCCAAGCATCTCTCTGGGAACACAGTTCACATGTATTCAGTCTTCCCACCAATCTTCTTATCTTAACCAGTTTTCCAGTGAGGAAACTGAGGCCCAGCTCCGTCTGTGATCTCACTCTAAACCATCAGTTCCTGCCTCTCACATCGGGGTACCAGCATCCCATGGGCACCTTTCTGGAGAAGGCAGACTCCTAGGCCCCTCCCCAGCCACTCTGGAGCATGGAGGCTGCACGGGGGCCAGGGCCTGTGTGTTTGCCTGTGCCCGCTGATTGTTCCATGAGATCAGGGCCTGGGCTTAGGGGCCGCAGGCCTGAAGGAGGACCCTAGTGGGTGGGGACTAGCAAAGCCTCTGCCCCTGGGGCCCTCTGCCAGGCTGGATCCAGTGGGCTCTACTTGGTGTCCTGCCTTGAGCTTTGCCCTGTGCCCTGCATGGTGGACTCTCCTTGGTCCTGTCCAAACTGCCCGCTAGGGGTTCAGCCATTTCACCCCCCTGCTCCCAGACAAAGGCTTTAGAGGGCTGGAGTCAGGTGGGTCCACTGTGGTGGTGTCGGCCTGAGAGAGCATCGCCACTTCTCAGTAGGTGTAGGAGTGCTGCCCTTGTTGAGCATGCCTGTGGTGGGGCTGGACACTTCCTAGGGGCAGAGGAGGGCCACTCTGGAGGGAGGGACCTTGGGCCCCATTCTCAGATGAACAGATGGAGGCTTAGTGTGGGCAAGGAAATTGCCATGGTCTTGCTGCTGGCGAGTGGCAGGAGACACCAACCAGGGTCCAGGCACATCCTGATTGGAAGAGGCTCTTACCCTCTGTCCTGTGGTGGGAGAGGGACACAGGAAATGTACCTAACACTTTTAAAGAATGATGTCTTTGCAAAGCAGTTTGTCTTCTTCTTCCTCTCAAAGTGAGAGTGTGATAGTTAGCCGAGGAAGTCACCTCCTCCGTCCTGCCGATTTAGAAGCTGAGCCCCGTACATGGGGTCCCCTTGCCCAAGGCCATGCTGAAGTGGGGAGGCAGACCCGGATGTAGACTCCAGGCCTCAGGACCTCCAGCCCAGTGCTATCTCTGCTGGTCTACACTGCTTCTTAGCCTGTCCCGTGACAGTGACACCATGGGTCCTGGGCCTTGTGGTCACCGAGGCCAGCTGACTGAGGTCCTCTGCTCTGCTGTTTTCCAGGGTCCTACGAGTGTGGGATCTGCGGCAAGAAGTACAAGTATTACAACTGTTTCCAGACTCACGTCCGGGCACACCGAGGTGAGTGGGGCCTGGGCTGCACCTCCATCCTCTGTCCCCGCAGGCCCCAGGGCTCCCTCTCCTCCAGTCCCCTCCTTCTCTCTGCCATTGGAGGGAGGGCTAGGGGAGAACACGGAGACTGGAGGGAGCCCCTGGACAGGCTGCTGGCCTCTGCCTCTGCCTGGAGGGCCACTTGTTGGCCACGCCATGGGCCGGGTGCTCATTGCTCCTACAACACAGGAGTAGGGGTAGCAGCTGCTTCTCGTTCTGCAGCCCAGGGGGCAAGGGGTGGCACCTGCCCCTCCCTGAGCCTGGTGGGTACTGATGTCGGGCCTGGGGAGGGACTGCAGCTCTGTCCCCTGCGGCTTCCATGGCGGGAGAGTACTGGCCTCTGGCCTCGTCAGCTGCCTCACCTCCTTCCCCTCTCTCTCCCTCACAGACACCGAGGCCACCTCGGGGGAAGGAGCCTCCCAGAGCAGTGAGTACTTCCCGCGCCTTGTAGACTGGGGTGAGGGAGGAAGAGGACCAATGACTGTGTCCCCGGTGGCCCTAAGTGGCCTCTGTGTGACACATTGCTGGGGCCCAGGCTTTGGGGCCGGGTCCTTAGGATGCTGGAACACTGCGTCTCAGAGTGCCCTTCTCAAAGTGGGTTCTGTGGCATGCTCATTCTGGGGAGGTTGACCAGTGTTCTGTCAGTACAGGGTTCTCCAGCCACTAACTTTAGGAAACTGGAGTTGTGTGTAGCTGAGCAACATCTGTGCTGCGGACGCCCGGAGCCCTTGGTTGGCACCTCTGCCCGCACATCTCCAGGAGGAACCCAGCCTGTGCACGGCCTCCTGTGTTCTCTGGACACTGACTCATGGGTCTGGGGTTCTGTAGTTGATGATGGAGAAATGCTGCTTCAGAGAGGTATCTTGGGAGCCCCGGAAGTGGGGCCACAGTTGCTTATTGGTGCTTTTCCTGGGGGTGCCGTATCCCAGTGCCCAGGGCCACATGGGCCTTGATGTCCAGGAGCAGCTGGTCACAGGCCCCGCCTGCCTCTCTCCATCCCTACACCCTCAGCGGGTGGCAAGCAGCCAGCCAGGCAGGTGTAGACTAGGGCCAGGGCCTCTGCCCACCCAACCTGAGCTTCAGGAGTTCATCCTGGGCAAATATCACACCTGGGTCTATGCCCACATCTGTTAAATACAAGCTAGCATGTTCCTAGTGCCCCGCTCCGAGCAGCTCCAAAGCCAGAGCCACCCACGAGTAGACTGGCAGGAAGGGCCACTGAGCAGAAGTGAGAGCAGAGCACAGGGGCACACGGCCACCTAGGAGATTCTGGCAAACCCCACGTGGGGTGGGAGCCGGGCACGGAGATGTCGGTGCTCTAAGGCCCTGTTCAGATGGGGAGAGGGCTGCCGGGGTGGGCAGAGGAGCGGTCACCCTTGGGAGAGGCCTCTGCCTCGTGAACCTGGAACCAGTTACGCAGATTTCAGTTTGTGAAGAGTGACCCAGTTGCTAGCTTATCACCTGTAGACTTTCCTATGGTGGCAGTCAGGAATTGGTGTCTGTAGAGAGCCAGGTGATAGGGAGTTCAGACCCCAGAGGCGGGACGTCTCCCTCATGAGTGGTCAGCCATACCCTGGCAGCAAGAACTCCACCAGCAGCAGCAGGGGGCCAAGATCCCTTACTGACAGGGAGGAGGCACAATCTGGCTTGCAGACCGAGGGTGCCGCCTCTGTTCTTTGTCTTTATTATACCACCCCGAGTTGCTTTAAAAATAACAAACATTGGCCAGGTGTGGTTGCACACACCTGCAGTCCCAGCACTCAGAGGCTGAGGCAGGAGGGTCTCAAGTTCGAGGTCAGCCTGGGTTACATAGCAAATTCCACACTGGCCTGGTTTATATAGCATGACCATGTCCCCCAAAACCAAAAAAATAAAAAATAAAATAGTAATAATAATAAACATTGCCACAACTAACCCATCTCAAAACAGAGCACATTTAGGTACAAGGTAGCCAGGACTAACGAAGATCTCCAGTTTAGGCTGGGTCCTGATGGCCTTTCTTCTGAGACACTGTCCCATCCGTGCTCATGGCGCGTGAGAAGTGGGCAGGGCCGAGATGAAGTCCCTGAGTTCATGTTGGTGAGACACCTGCCACAGGCCTGGCTGGGAGGAGGCCTCTCCAGGTCCCCCCCTACCCAAGCGTGGCACTGACTCCTATCTCCCTCAATAGCTCCCTTCTTTTCCAGCTGCCGTGGCCTGCCTGTGGTCAGCCACATGTTGAAGACCTTCCCTATTTATCTTTCCTTCCTTGGCTATTCTGGGCTACTGGCTTCTCTGGCAGTCGCCCAGTGAACTGTTATGTTCCGTCGGGCTTCCGCTGGCCAGCTCACTGGTGTTCTGGGCGCCGATGCCAGGGCCATTCCTATCCTTGCCTCCATTTTCCCCTCTTCCTGTGGAGTGTGCTCCCCAGCATGCTCTGTTATCTTCTCTGTCCTGCATCCCACCCTGGCCTGGGCCAGCAGCACTGCTCAGAGCACCTGGTGAGGTCACACGCCAGCCTCTCACAGGGGCCTGACCTCCAGGCCTTGGAGCTGAAAGGCTTCTGCAGAGACCCTCCCAGCTGCCTGCCCCCTCTGCAGATGAGGCCACTAAGTCCCAGGGAGCAGGAGCCATGCAGCTTGTTACCAGTGGGTGAGGACCGAGACGCCAGGTCTCAGACATCTACAGCCCTGGGACCTTTCATTTATTTACCAGGAACACAGTCTAGTCATACGCAGAGGCAAGGCGTAAGGACACACCCTTCCCCCACCTTCAGCTGAGAACATAAAAGGCTGGCCCCACCTGGTTCCCTTGCCCCTGGCATGTTGATCCTCTGCGTAAAACAGTGTTAGGTAACACTCACCAAGTATTTACTGAGTGGTGGGCAGGTGACCATTTATTCTTTATTGCCACCTTCGCTCTCTTATTAGTTATATAGCTTGTTGATTCTCTATTACAACTCTGGGAGATGAAAGAACTATCATTATCCCCATTTTACAGATAAGAAAACTAAGGCACTGGGTTCAGGGAGTACATCCAAGGCCAGTTGGGCTTGTAAATGGGAGAGTAGGGTTTAAGCTCGAGTGGGTGCACCCCAGAGGCCACCTCCTGGAATGGATTCATGGTGATATTTCTGAGACACTGAGCCCTCTTAGGCTTCTGAAAATGTGGTTTTACTGATAATCCTTTGGCCTCCTCCTGTGGGGACAACTCTCTTGCCCTGTTCAACTCCTGCATTAAGAGTTCAGAATGTGGTCCCCATCCACACTGAGGGGACAGTGTGGTGTAGGCTTTGGCGGGACAGGTTAAGGATGCTTCTCAGGCAGAAAGCTTGTGGGGAGGTCCATGTGTCATTGGAGGTGGCAGATGTGGCCCATAGTGAGAGGGGCAGGCCTGCTGATGGGAGAGACTATGGGCAGAGACAAGGTGGAACAGGCAGCTGTGGAGTGCAGGTGGCCCTGGGATATCAGGGGCAGAGTCCCACCTGGAACCAGATCCCCTTCATTTCTCTGTCTCTGCTCCCCAGGTGTCCATCCTAGAAGGTAGGATGGGGAGAGACGCTGGGGCTTGTGGTCCAGATGGAACATGGTGGGAAAGGGTTCTTGTCTGAGCTGGATTGCCAGCCACAGAAATGATGAAAGCCTGCGCCAGGCTTGGCATCCTAGACCCACCAGCCTGGGAGAGGCCGAAAAATAAGCTCACCTGTAGCCCTCCCCTACTCTCCAAATCAAGGGGGAATTGGGGAAGCAGGATCAGGCCTCTCATTCCCCGGACCCCATCAGTTCTCCCTTAGACAATACTGAGCCTGCCACCCTCAGAACCTCTGCAAGTGCCAAGGCTGTAGGCCTTACGGTCCTGGCATCTGCTAAGGCTCTTGGAGAGACCACCAGTGCTGTGGAAGAGGAGAAGGTGGAGGTAGGAGGGGAGCTGGCTAATGTTGCCTTGGGCTGCAGAATCTCATCTGATCCTGTACTGGGTTCTGAGGAACAGGAGAGGGGCCAAGAGGGAAGTGCCTCAGCCCAGGAGCAAAGGGCAGCTTAACTGGGCAGAAAAGGGCCCCCTTCCCCCGACTCAGCTGCGGCTTGGAGTGAAGTGGATGTTTGACTCCTGGCTCTCTCCTTCCCTCTGCGCAGGCTTGAACAAGCTACTGAACCTCTGCATGCCCGGGGACCCTCAGAGAGAGGGGATTGATGGGCCTCCCTAGATCAGCCAATTGAATGCATTCACCAGTTTTATGCCACTGCGAACATTAGAGAGCGTGGCAGGTGGAAGGAAGGTTTTAGTCCTCTGTGATTCTACTTTGAGTAGATCTGGAGGGCAGCCAGACTCAGCCCTGTGTTAGTTGTCTGTTGCTGTGTAGCAGGTGTCCCTAAAACTTAACGACTTAAAGCAACAGACACTAGTTATCTCCCAGTTTCTCTGGCTAGTTATTTGAGTGTGACCTCTTGGTGTCCTCTGGCTCTGTGGCTCTCACTGAGCCACAGCCAAGATTTGGCTAGGCCTGTGGTCTCATCTGGAGGCTCAACGGGAGAGAGGCTTCTTCTACGCTGGCCCAGATGTTTGTTAACAGGGTTCAGTCCCTCCCAAGCTATTGGTCTGAGGGTCTCACTTCCTTTCTGGCCTTTTGTCATAGGCCAGTCTCAGCTCCCTGCCACCTGCCTGTCTCCATGGGATAGCTGACCACAAAGTGGCCAGTATGAATGAGCGGGAGCGAGAGGACATGTGCAAGACAAAAGTCATGGCCTTCCATAACCTGATTTCCCATCCCATTGGGAACTCAGCATCCCATTGCTTCACTGCATTCTGTTCACTAGAAGAAAGTCATGAGGTCCATCCCAGAGTGACAGGGAACGAGTCGCACAGGGTATGAACACCAGCCAGTGAGGGTCACGGGTGCTCTCTAATGTTCGCAGTGGCATAAAACTGGTGAATGCATTCAATTGGCTGATCTAGGGAGGCCCATCAATCCCCTCTCTCTGAGGGTCCCCGGGCATGCAGAGGTTCAGTAGCTTGTTCAAGCCTGCGCAGAGGGAAGGAGGAGCCACGGGTGCCATCTCTGATTCTGGCCTTCCTAGCTGTGGGGCTCAAGGAAGATGTCTTCTGGGCCTCAGGCTCCTCGTGTGTGAGGAAGGCTGCTTCCTCCCTCCATTGCAAGGACTAAGAAAGGCAGAGAAGGGCCCGGCCTGGCAGCTGGCCCAGGGGCAGGCCTTGCACATGGTAACTGCTGGAATTGTTGTTATTCTCATGCAGTTCAGAGGCCCGTTATGAACCAGGCCCTTAGGAACACAGCTCACATAGGGTGGGTTTGAGGGTTGATTTGGAAGATACTTTGAGGCTCCCTGGTCACCAGGTGGTTCTGGATTTTCACAGAGGACCCCAAATGTGCCAGCCCGAGACTGGTAATCCAAGACTGACCTGGAGTAGAGGGTGGTAGCAGCATGGACAGGGCAGGAGGACGCTGGCTGCTTATGAAGTGGGGCCTCTGAGCCATCCAGAGGTGGCCAGAAGAGTTGGGCAGCATCCAGGTACAGACAACTCAGGAACAGGTTCTCCATGGGGCCATCAGCTAGGACCACACTGGGTCGGTCCAACCTTTAGTTCCTGAGGCAGATATGCTGGCCAGACCCCACCCCAGGTGACCAACGCCCTGGTAAGTGCATGTGTCTTTCCCTCCCTTGCAGACAATTTCAGGTACACGTGTGACATCTGCGGGAAGAAGTACAAATACTACAGCTGCTTCCAGGAGCACCGAGACCTGCACGCGGTGGATGGTGAGTCAGGCCCCTCACTGCTGGGAGTCACAGGGAGGGGGCCCTTCCTCAAAGGATACCTGCCCCCAGCCTGCCCTATTTGTCTGACCTCCTCTTGCCCTGAGAAAGGTCAGGCAGCAGCCAGAGTCACGAGGGGAGTGTCCCATCCTGGAGGATCTGGGGGAGGAAGTGTCTCCTTCGTTATCCATGTTCACGTCTGTTTAAGTTCACCCAAGGGCAACTACCACTTTTATAAGTCAGTCAGTGGAATACTGAAATTTTATATTATGTCATTTTATAGTTTTATGTTGCATGTTTACAGGCTCTAGTTCAATGAAACCAATTTTTAAAAGTGAATCATGACATCTTAGCATCTTAGATTACGGGGTTAGAAATTAGAACGATGAATTCCAGTGATTCATTTGTAGTCTGTAGAATCCTACAAACAGAGTCTTAGACCAAGAAAGGACTTGGGGCTCGCTCTCCAGCCCCACACCCAGCTGTCTAGAGCCCTGATGTGACACCATGCTTAGCACTGGTGCTGCTGTCCTGCCCTCGTGTTGTCTGCTCCTTTCTCCTCCCTGTCTCTGGTTTTTTTTTTTTTTTTCTGGTACCGGGAGGTTGAACCCGGGCCCCGCACTTGCATGCTCTGCAAGAGCTAGACCACTGAGCTGCACCCCCAGTCCAATTTTTTTACTTTTTTGAAATAGGGTCTTGCTGAATTACACAGACTGCCTCTGGTCTTGAACTTGTAATCCTCCTGCCGCCACCTCCCGAGCCGCTGGGATAACAGGCATGTGCCACCACACCCAGCTTCTGCTGCTTTTCTCCTGCCCTACCCTCAAATGCGTGCTTGGGACCCAGAAACCAGCTCTGGTGAAAGGGTCTCCTTGCCCCTTGGGTGGCCGCCTGCCTGTCATGAGGCAGTTGAACTGAGGCATGCCCATGTCCAGCTAAGGATCTGTTCTTCTGTGACCCTGCCCTTCTGGGCTTCCACACTGGCCATGGCCACCCTTCTGGCCCCAGGGGCAAACCTTCTGGAATAGAGGCTGGGAGCAGTGGGCAGAGACAGCCATGGGCAGAGACTAACAGAGCCCCTGTTTGCTTCTTTCCTTCTGCGGCTGTTGCCTCCCGCCCGGGTGCAGTGTTTAGTGTGGAAGGGGCCCCCGAGAATCGGACAGGTAAGTCCTCTCGGCCACCCCCACTTCCCTGTCCTCAGCTGGACTCCCAAGACCTGGGTGATCTGGGTGCTAAGGGCTGTGTGTTCTCCACAGACCCCTTCGACCAAGGTGTCGTGGCCACTGATGAAGTGAAGGAGGAGCCCCCGGAGCCATTCCAGAAAATCGGACCAAGTATGGGGACTCTGGGGCCAAGGGTTGGGTGGGGGCTGGGGAAGGGAGGGAGGGAGGAAGGGAAGCAGGGAAGCAGGGCCGAGTCCCACTGCTGGAAGGGGAGTATCATCGCAGCCCGCAGCCTCAGTCCCCATCTGTCAGCCAGGCTAGGCAGCCTCAGGACACCAGCTTTCAAGGAACTGCAGATGGCACAGGGTCAAGGTGAGGGTGGTGAGGGCAGCCAGGCCTGGGCCTGCGCCCTGAGTCCCAGCTCTGCTGCGTGCGTGCTGGTTGCCCTCAGTCTGTTAGCCATGCTGAACCTCAGCCTCCCCGCCCATGGGGAGAGGTTTGTTGGGGGATTAAATGAGAGCATGGATGTAAACCACTTGTTAGCACAGTGCCTGGTACATAGTTGTTGTTGTTGTTGTTAGGTGCTGTAGTGTCGGTATCCGACTCATAGCGACCCTCATAGGGTTTTCAATGGCTGAGTGCTTCGGGATTGCCTTGGGAGTGGATTGTCAGGCCCTTCTCCCATTAGGTGCTCAGAAAGTAACTGCTGCAGTCCTGGGGGTTGCATCTCAGCAAACACAGCTGTGCAGGGCAGCAACACTCTGTCCTGGTCCCCATAAATCCCCCTGAGGGCAAGAGGCACATGTGACTTGCCCGTTTGCAACAAACTTGTCTTGAGAGTTGTGGACCATAGCAGTGAGCAGGATGGATGTGCCTTTGCCTTTGGGGGATTCGCATAGAGCTTAGGGTTCAGGACAGTAGACAAGAGAACAGGTAGGTGTAACTCAAAGAAGTTAAGGGAGTTTCAGGAGCTGCGGAAACCAGGACACCTTGGCCTTGGGAATGAGGCAGCTTCCGGCTCAGAGACAGTGCGGAAGGAGCCTGACGTCAAGTGCAGAGGCAGGAGAGGGAGCTGCTTCTGAGAGGGGAAGGAGAATCAGCGGCGGATCCAGCTCCTAGACAGTTCTGAATGCCAAGAGGGGGCATCTAGACTTCCTCCTCCTGGACCAGAGCCAGCGGGAGTCCCTTCCCCGGAAGATTTGTATTTTAGGAAGGCAGCCTTGGGAGGAGAAGGGGGTGGGAGGGGCCAGGTAGCCAGCTTGGGGCAGGTGCAGTGGGACACAGGCAAGGGAGGCACCTTGGTCCAGCCTTTCAGGGAGTTCCAGCTTATTCATCTCTGTTTCCCTGCACTGCACTTACTACCCAGCAAGAAGAGACCTTTATTGTCGCTGCTTCAGTACGATAAGGATCTAAGACTGCTTACAAAAAAACACACAAAAATATAGCACAAGGGGATGAAGAAATCAGAGGGGGAGAAAATCCAAGGAGCTAAAACACAGACTTGGGATCTGCTCTGCGGAGAAGGAGCTCAGTCCAGGCCCTCAGAAGGTGCTGAGTGGTCCCAGACGACTTTTCCTTCCTGCTGCCTTGGCGAGATCAGTGGATGGTTCTTGGCTTTCTTCTAAACTCTATGACTCGTTCAGGAAACTTCAGAGACCATCATGCTTACAAAGTGGATGGCACAGTGCTGTCACGTGCACAGTAAGCCCTCAGTGCACAGGAGCATGAAAAATCTGCAGATGAAGAAAATAATGAACTCCTGGACACTAAAATTGCTGGAAGTTCAACAGTGCAGGGGAAGCCCAAGTGTGAATGACACAGGTTCCTGGCATTCAAGGAATGCCTACGTCTGGCGGGAGGCATGGACGTGCATGTTCAGATGCAGGGTGGACACGGGCCCAAGGGTGCCCACTCCGCTGCCTGCCCACCATCTCCCAGTGGCCCTGCCCTTCAGCCTATGGCCTTGTCATTATGGAGGTGGGCTTTGAAATCAGACAGGCTTGGGTGTAGACGCTGGCCCCTTCTGAGTATCTCTTGACTAGTCTGTAAATGGAGGACAAGGATGTTTATCTATTCTCCAGGGCCCTTGGAGAATACCTGCACAAAGTGTCTACCCCAGCCCCTGGCTCCTAACCAAGATATAATAGTGAGAGATACTACTGAGAAATAATCAAGGGCAGAGGTTCTAAAGCCAGCCCAAACGGGTATCTCAGCTCTCCGCTTAACAGCTGCATGATGCCCCATATGTTTCCTATAATCTGTCTAAGCCAGTTTCTCTAACTCTAAAGTGGAGTGATAACCATAAGTCTCCCCTTTCAGGATTGTCTTGGGGATTAGGTAAGGTTACGTTTGTAAGGGTATTAGCACAGTCCTTGACACATACATGGAAAGCATTGACCAAGTGGGACCTGTTAACCCTCCAGGAAGCTGTACAGCAAGAGGAAACTTGCTGTGTGTATCTGTAGCTGCCTTTTCATATGCAGCCCATACTAGGACCTGGGAGGAACTGTCACAGATGATCAGGAACAATGCTGGAGAACCAGCCTGGTCTGGGCTGCCACCATGCTCCCAGCTTGCTGTCATGAAGCGGAGGTGGCCAGAGCCATGTGAGGCTGCCCCTCACTACACTCATCAGCTGCCCTGTGAGGTGTGAAGGCTGCTTCCTGTGAGCAGGCCAGTGCCACAGAATTCTAAAAAGGATGAGGCATAGCGCAAAGGAGCCAGAAGAGGACAGGGCGTTCTGAAGGAACTAGTCACCCCAAGGAAAGCTCCGAGGGTTGGGCAGAAACAGCACCCTGGTGGAAAGTATGCTGAGAAGGTTGTAGAATTAAGTTCTTAGGCAGGAGGAAGTGGAGCCATATGGAACGCAGGTTACCCGCTAGAAGGAGGATGTTGGGCGCATGTCAGTTTGCCCTTCAGCTGCAAGCTGAGTTACCACCATGAGAAGGGGCTCAGTTCACACTGTTTGTTGAAACTGGGTAAAGCTGGATTCCTTTGTGTCTTACTTGATTTTTATGCCTGTATAAGGAAGAATAGCTTAAAAAAAAACAAATAAAAGCATGAGAAGTATGAAAATCCCACACAACAAGAAAGAGAATTTAGGAGACTTCCCAGGAAGAGCATGGCTTAGAAAATGATGTGCCACAAAATAGAGACAAAAAAGTTTGTTCAACATTCAACAGCCTCAATCAAGCATAAGAAAATATGACTTAGGCCAGACGTAGTGGCCCATGCCTGTGATCCTAGCAACCAGGATGCTGCAGAAGGATCTTGAGTTGGAGGTGAGCCTGGGCTACACAGCGAGACCCCTCTCTGGGAAAAACCCACTTGGGCTACTATAACAAAGCCCCACAGATTTGGTGGCTTGACGGAGATGTATTTCTCATAGATCTGGAGGCTGCACGTCCAACATCGAGGTGCCAGCAGGTTCAGATTCTGGTGAGGTTTGTCTCCTTGGCCGCCTCCTTCCTATATCCTCACATGGCAGTGCAGGAGAGAGGGAGCGGTCTAGACTGAGATCTGGTATCTTCTTGTAAGGGCACCGATCCTATCTTATGGGCCCCACCCTCATGACCTCATCTAACTCTGGTCATCTCGCAAAGGCCCTACTTCCAAATATTATCGCACTAGGGGCAAGAGCTTCAACATAACAAATATGAGAGGGATACGAGTTAGTCTACTGCATGACCCCTGGGAAACATGAGCCTGAAGCTGTGTGGTGAAAAAGCAACAGGATAAATTAAAGAGGCAAAGAAACACATGAGATGAGAAAGGATTATGGAGAAACAGAAAATATAAGAATGGGATTAAAACCTATATACTAAATAGTAAACAGCAGAATCAGTCTTCAGAAATAGGATTAGTGATGTGAAGGACAGATGATGAAGATAATAAGGAATAAATGATACATGCAGAGAACCAGTTCCAGATAATTAGTGCTGTAGGACCGGTAGGACAGAAACATTACTCAAAGAGCTAATAGAAGAAGTTGGTCAGCTAAAGAAAGACCTGTAGATGGACATTTAAAGGGGACATCACAATGTCTGTAGAGTCAACATAAGGAGACCCTTACCTAAATAGCTTGTAATGACTTTTTAAAGCTATAGCTATAAAGGAGAAAACTAGGCATAAAAAGGCAAATCACCTACATATGAATTCAGGATGGACTTGCCTTAGACTTCTGTGCAACATTAAATGCCAAAAAATGAATAAACGTTGAAGGGGAAATGTTTTAATCTAAGAACTTTATATGATTAGTGTGTAAAGAAAAAATTGAGGGTTCAAAAACATGCTATTTCTCCTATGTACTTACCTTCAAAAAAATTGTTTGAAATATGGTACATGCCTGTAATCCAAGCAACTGGAGAGGCCAAGGCAGGAGGATTAAAAGTTGAAGGCCAGGCCAGAGGTAGCCTGTGCAGTTTAGCAAGACCCTGTCTCAAAATAAAAACTGAAAGAAGGGGCTCGGGTGCAGCTCAGTGGTATAGCACTTGGCTAGCATGGGCAAGGCCCTGGATTTACCCCAAAGTATTGCCCAAAGGAAAAAGAAAAGAAAGAAAGAGAGAGAAAGGTGAGGGGAGGGGAGGAAGGAAGGAAGGAATGAAGGAAAGAAGCAAGGGAGGGAGGTTGGGAGGGAGGGAGGAAGGAAGGAAGGAAGGAAGGAAGGGAAAAAAGGAAGGGAAGAAGGAAAAAATTATTTGAAAATATACTCCAGCTGACTGGTTGCGCATGTGAAAGGGCCCAAGTATGAGGATTCCATAGTGTGAGAAGACTTGAAAGTGGTAAAATGAGATAAAATTGAAGTAAGTTTAAAGTGGTACAAGTCTGATTATAAAATTGAGTGTATAAGAAAAATCCAAAAATATGAAGAAATGAGTTTTAAAGAAACAAGAAGGCAGGAATTGGTGAAGAATATAATAAAGTAGGCTAAGCCAGTCCTACTTGTAGTGTGGTACCAGACCAGTAAGATCAGCCTCTTCTGGGAGCTTATTAGAAATGTGAATTCTTAGGTCCTGGCCCAGACCTGTGGCATCTGAATCTCTGGGATGAAATCCAGTGGATTGATTTATATAGTATCTTTGTAGCTGGTTCTTATTATGTGCTAAGGTTTGAAAAACACTGGATTAAACTGTTTCTCAATGGTGACAGACTTTTAAAATATCGGACTTTTAAAAATAATCCCAGCGGCTCGGGAGGCGGAGGCGGGAGGATCACAAGTTCGAGACCAGAGGCAGTCTGCGTAACTTAGCGAGACCCTGTCTCAAAAAGTAAAAAAAAATGGGCTGAGGTGGAGCTCAGTGGTTCAGCACTTGCAGAGCATGCAGGCGCAAGACCCTGGGTTCAACCCCCAGTACCGCAAAAAAAAAAAAAAAAAAAAAAAAAATCATTTTCCACTCAATTATTAACAATTAGAGAAGTATATCTTATATACTGCCTAAAATAATAAAGCATATTGGAAAATAATGGAATTGTGGAGATAATGGAAAAGCAGAATTATCAAACAACTAAAAATTAAGGGAATACGCCAGAAAGTATGAAACATGAAGAAAAAAATTTTAAATGATAAAATAAGTAGGTTGAGTATCCCTTATCTGAAATGCTTGAGACCAGAACTATTTCAGATTTTGGAATATTTGCATATACATAATGAGATACCTTCAGGTGAGACCCAAGTCTAAGCACAAAATTCATTTGTGTTTCCTGTATATTTTATGCGTATGGCCTGAAGGTAATTTTGTACAATATTTTTAAGAATTTTGTGTGTGAAACAAAGGCTCATGCTGTGGAATTTTCTCTTTGTGGCATGTCAATACTCAAAAAGTTTCAGATTTTAGAGTATAGATTTTTGGATTGAGAATGCTCAACTTGTAAAACCAAATCAATTATAGCAATAAAAACAAATGGCATAATCTACTTTGTTACAAGACAAAAATTAAATTAATCGGGTTAAAATAATCCAATTACTAATGGTTTATTAGAGATGTACCTAGTTAGGTTCTTATCTTTTACTCTGAGTGTTAGCATCTTTTTCAGGAAACTCTTTCCTACTTCCTTAAAGAGATTAAGGACTCTGTTATGGATTTTTGTAGCACTATGTTTCCTTGGGGGCTGGGATTTAGCTCAGTTGGTAGAGCACTACGCTGCAGTCTCTGAGGTCCCGAGTTCAATTCCCAGCACCTCAAAACTGGGAGAAGGGCCTGGCAATCCACTCCCAAGGCAATCCCGAAACAGTCAGCCATTGAAAACCCTATGAGGGTTGCTATGAGTCAGATAATGACTCAACGGCACCTAACAACAACAACATGTTTCCTTGAGAGCACCTCTGATGGTTGCAGTTTTAAATTTGTTTGCATGATTATTTGATTTTTCTGTCTCCTTTTCCAGGCAGAACTTCTTGAGAACAGGAACCATGACAGTTTTTGCTCAGCATTTTGTGCCAACACTTGACACAATCCCTGTTTAATGAATGAAAGGACACAAACATATAAGGAAGTGTCTTTAGGCACACACAAACAAATAAAAAGTAGGAACTGACAAATGACTAAGAAGTTAATAATATTAATGTCAGACGAACTAGTAAAACAGTTCAATTAAATGTTATAGCACTAGTTCTTAAACTTTCCCATGCTTCAGAATGTTCTTGTTAAACTGCAAATTGTGAGCCCCACCTCTAGAATTTTCGTTTCAGCTAGTCTCAGGCAAGTCCAGAGATACTGCATTTCTAACAGGTTCCTAGTAATACTGACACTTGCTGGTCTAAGGGCCACAGTTTGAGAAACACTGGGTTAGAAAATAGTTTTATGTTAATAAAGGATACGGTTCACAGTGCAGATTTTGATCTCATGAGTGTTTGTGCATCAAACATTATATCTAAATACACAAAGTAAATTTGGAAATACAATGATATGAAGAGATTTAATCACAGCAGTTAGTCTTTGCCAGAACAAGTGGACAAACAAGGTTATGTAAGATCTGAATAATATAATTAATACAGTTCATTAATTTTGAAACCTATACATAAGAGAAAATATACATACCTCTTCCCATGTTCATGAGTAAGCTACAAAAATTCATTAGCTACCAAAAATCATAAAGCTTTGATATTGAGAAAGAAAAACCATAAACAGACTGAGAAACCAGTTAAGAAAATAAAATATTTGTCACAATAAAATGAAAAGATACTGATACCTTTAGTCTACAAAAAGAATTTAGTGATTTTTTTTTAAAGGAAAGTCACAAAAGAAAACCTGTAGTTAATTACACAAGAAAAATAATCAATTTTCTTGGAAATCAAAGAAACGGATAATAAAGCCAGCAGTGCAATAGAGTTCTCCCCCACCAGATATGCAAAATAGCGGGAGATGATAACACTTAATGTTGGCTTCAGTGTGTGGAAACAGTTGTTTTCATACCTTCCCGTTTGGGATGATGGTGTAGTGGTTATCAAAACCTTTCAAAATGCATACCCTTCTCTCACCTCTTGGAATTTAGCATGAGGAAATGATGTGTAAATATCATATATAATAATCTTTATTTTGCGATCATATACAAAACTAATGAGTGCATGTGCAAAAGTATCTATAAGGTTGTAGATCACTGCATTTTTTTAATAAGGGAAAATTTTTCAAAAATAATCCAAAGGTCCTTGGGTGGAGGGCGACTGGCTCAGCGAATTCCAAAGTCTCATGGGAACCACGGGGCCAATAAAGGCAGTGAAGATCGATACTCATTGATTGGGCAAGATGTCCACAAAGTATTGTCGATTGAATATACCAAGTTACAAAGAGGATATTGATCAGGGCTGGCTAATTCAAGGCCATCGGAGGCAGAGAAGTGACAGCAGCCAGAGAGGCACCCCCAGATGAGAAGGGGGTGAAGGGTGGGCTGCACAGCTGGCGAGGCACACATTCTGTCTCAGGGGCAGTTGCTCCTCTTTTGTGGGGATTACAGATGACTGAAAGCTCTTTCTTTTTATAAGTTTGTACTTGTATTTATCGGTATTTTATAATTTTCCCCCAGTGAACAGTATTACATCAGACATTTTTAAGAAGAAAGAAGTTAGGCAGAGCCAAAGGAGAGGTAAAGACAAAGTCTAGTGGGGTCTGAGAGGAAGAAGTGAGCCTGGCTGCTGGTGGGGGTGGGGGGCCCTCAGTGACAGGGAAGGTCCCAGAGAAGAGGGGCCCTGGGTGTGGCCACTGCAGAGGACAGGGCGTACAGCAGGACTGATGGAGAGGTTGGCCTCAGAGGTCAACGGGGGTCACCGCACATTTCCTGAGCACCAGGGCTGGGGGAGGTGCAGCAAGAACAGCATGTGCCAGGTACTGTTCTAAGCACTTGACGTGCGGATTTAATCCTCACAGCAATCCTATAACACACTCCTCGTTTGACCTTGCCTTTGGCAGATAGGAAAACTGAGGCACAGAGAGGTTAAGAGATTTGCAGGAGGTGACACAGCTCGAGGTAGCTGAACTGGGATTTGCACCCAGGTCATCTGATTACAGAGTCAGTTGGTTTTAGTTGGTGCTGCCCGAATGAGGAAGAGTGAGTCTGGGGGGTGGGCAGGATTCACTGATGCTTCTGGGTGGGGGCCCGGTGCCCGTTCCCACACCTTCCTCTCCTTGGACAGAAACTGGCAATTACACCTGTGAATTCTGCGGGAAGCAGTACAAGTACTACACGCCCTACCAGGAGCACGTGGCCCTCCACGCCCCGATCAGTGAGTACCTTCTCCAGCGTGGGACGGGGATGCCCAGGTCGGGGCTCCAGAGCCTTGCTAGGGAAGGGCTGGAGCAAGGCGAGCTGGGTCCAAGCCGTCCAGGTGTCTGGGTCTGACCTAGACCACCTGACTTCGGTGGTGTGATGGCCTGGAAGGCCCCCTCCATAGCTAGCAGGGCCAGAGCCCTCTCGCAGGGCACGCAGAGATTCGGTGCTGGAGTCCTGCAGTGGCCCTGTCCCCACCTCCTTTGTTGCTAGGTGCCGTTGAGTTGCGCCCAACTCATAGCGAACCTCATAGGGTTTTCAGTGGCTGATTGTTTCAGGTTTGTCTTGGGAGTGGAATCCACATCCTCCCATCCACTTCCTTAAAATACCTCCAGTGCAAGGGCTTCTTGAGTCCCCATCACACCCGCGCCAGCGTTCTGTGCTGGGGCTTCAGCCTGGGCTGATGCAGAGACTGGCCCAGGTGGGGGGCGGGGCTCACAGGACGAGGCACGGCCCTCTGCACTGATGGTGGGAACCTCAGGAGGCAGAAGGGGCACTGAACAGGGAGTCAGCAGCCCTGAGGACAGCCCAGCCGAGTCACAGGTTTGCTGGTGACGGTGGCAGCCCCACCCTGTCTCTGGCCCCCAGTTTCTCACTCCTCCCCTGGCAAGGGCAGGAAAGGACGTGAAGGCCCTTCCCACAGAGCCATCGAGCCTTCCCTTCTGTGGTACCTGGGGGCCTTCCTGCTGACTTCTCTTCTCCCTTTCTGCGGCTCAAGTATGTGAGCCAGGAGGGCCTCCATCCTCCACCCTCGGTACAGGCAGGGAAGCTGAGTTCTAACAGGGTGGGCTCACGTGGCGTCGGGCCTTGGGGGCAGTAGGGTGAGGTGTTCAGGGGCCTGTTCACTAGTTTCACTTGTTTGACTTCTCACAGCAGAGCTATGAGATCCCATTCACCATTCTGTAGGTCCATAAGCCGGGGAGGGCTTATACAAAGCCACTGGGGGGTTCACGCTACCGTCTGGGGAAGGCTTGGCCCCTTCTGGAGCCCTGGTCAAAGCAGTGCAGGCAGATGGCTCTCCTGAAGGTACTCAGGCAGAGGGAGAGGTGTCTACACCTTGCAGCGTGATGCCAGCAGCTCCCCCAAGAATTCCTTCCTGCTGGGGGGAGTGGCAGGGCTGAGGGGTGTCCACTTAGACAGGGGCATCCGTCCTGAGGTCAAGCACTGGGCCAACAGCCCTGCTCTGGGTCGACACCCATCTGCTGCGTCACCTTATGTCTGTTGCTCCCCTCCTCTGGGCCCAGGTTTCCCCTCTGTGAGAGCTGAAGTCTTTGCAGCTCAAGGTGTGGATTCCTGACATTTCCAGCACAAGATGACCCTTAGGCAGGCACCTGGTGTGTTCCGCGTGCCCACCATGTGGCCAGATCATGGCTGGGGAGAGAAGGTACCCAGATGCTTCTGCGTGAGCACCCAGCTGTCCGTTTGATGTCCATTCATGGGGCTGGTGCCCAGGCGGTCAGGGCTGTTTGTGGCAGCTGCACACCTTAGCTCTTCAGTGAGACAGTGACTGCCTGGTGCCAGAGAAAGTGCTTCCCAGAATGCACTTACATGAGGCATTAATTACAAGGCTGGCTGGTGACCTGAGTTTGGGCCTTTGGGAAGTACCTGCAGGGCAGCTTCTGTTCCTCGCGAAACATGCTGAGTAAGGGCATGGGGTAATAAGTGTGGCTTTGAACCCTCGTAGGAGGCTGCAGGCCCACACTCCACCATGGCACCGTCCTGCCCTAACGTGGAACAGGGAACAGCAGGAAAGGGCGCCCATCTTGTACCCTGACATCCTCATGCGTCTCTCCACAAAGGCCATCCCAGTTCTTTCTATTTCTCATTTTCTTTTTCTTTCTGTTGTGGACTCTTGTTTTTCTGCAGCTGTTGACTAAATATCTCTGTGGCTCACTGAAGTCTGAGGGTTTTGGAAGCACCTGTGCTTAAGATGCAGTGTGGCAGATTTAGCCTAGATTCAGCAGAGGAGTGATTCTCCAAAGCTGACCAAGAGACAGTCCTCTGATGGGATCTAGAAATCCCACCAGATGGAGATCAGACCCCTGTGAATCTAGAGATTTGCGTGTCGATGGCTTCCATGGGGAGGCAGAGGGTGGACTCGGAGACATCAGGTGATGTCTAGGGCTGTGGGTTACATCCCTGGGTCTGGTGAGGGTGTCCAGTAGGACCTAGGCTGACTGTAGAAGTTCTTACAAAAGGAATCATAGCATGCACTCTATTGTGTCTCTTTATCTCACTCAGCAGAATATTTTTTGTTATTCATTTGTTTGTTGAAGATCCTGCAGATTCAACCGAAGGCCTTGCATAAGCTAGCCAATCACTCTTCCACTGAGCTGCCTCTTAGCCCTTTGTGATTTTTGTTTTGAGGCAAGATATCGCTAAGTTGCCCAGGCTGGCCTGAAACTCACTAGGTAGCCCAGCCAGGCCTTGAACCTGTGTGATCCTCCTGCCTCAGCCTCCTGAGTAGCTGGGATTACAAAACTCTGCCACAGTGCCAGCCAGCAAAATGTTTTTAAGGCTTATGCATGTTGTATGTATCAGCTCTTTCTGTTTTTACTGCTGACCAATATTGTATTGTATGGAAATACCATAGTTTATTTTGTCATTTACTTGTTCGTGTGGGTTGTTACCAGTTTTAGGCTGTTGGGAGTAAAGTTACTATGAAAATGCTTGCATGAGGCTTTTTGTGGGTATGTGTGTTCATTCTTCTCAGATAAATACCAAGGAGACCAATCACTGGGCCATGGGTTTGTTTAACTTTTTGAGAACTGACAAGCCATTTTCTAGCTTGGCTGTAGCCTGCCCCTGCCCCCCAGCCCCAGTGGGAGTTCTACTGGTTCCATGTTTTCACCAGCGTTTAGTGCATTGGGCTGTTTAATTCTAGCTATTCTACTGAGTGGGTAGTGATATCTTATTATGGTTTTAATTTGTATTTCTTTAATGACTGGTGATGAACATCTTTGTTTATTGTCCATTTGTGTATTTTGGAAAATGTCTGTTTAAGCCATTTGCCCATGTTTGGGTTGGGTTGTTTGTCTTTTCTATTTAGTTGTATTGATTTTCATACAGTACCCTGGATGGGCAGCTGATTCTCACTTTGATAAAGTGCAGTTTATAATTTTTTTTTCTATACTTGGTGCTTCCTGGGTCTTAGGTCAAGGATATCCTTGACTACTTTATAGTTGTGAAGATAACCTTCCTTGTTATCTTTTAGAAGCTTTTAGATAATTTTACCTTTTGCATATAGATCTACAATCCAGTTTAAGTTTTGTGAGTAATGTGAAATACTAGTTGAGATTCATTTTATTCCATATGGATAACTGGATATTCCAAAACCATTTGTTGAGAAGGTTATCTTTTCCTATTGTGTTGCATTGGTGCCTTTGTCGAAAAGCAGTTGAATGTGTGTGTTTATTTCTTTTCCGTTGATCTGTTTGTCTACCTTTATACCATTTCCACATGGTCTTTATTACTGGAAGATTATAGTACGTCTTAAAACCGCTAACTCTTAATTTTTCAAGTTTGTTCTTCTTTTAAGAATATTTGGTTTTTCTAGAAACTTTATTTTTCCACATAAATGTTTGAATCTTTGTGCCAATTTCTACCCTAAAAAATCCAGCTAGGATTTTGTTTGGGATTACGTCGAATCTGTAGACCAGTTTGGGGAGAATGGACATTTCAATGACACTGAGTCTTCCAGTACATGAACATGGTATACCTTTTAAGTATTTAAGGCTTATTCCGATACCCCCATCCCCCGCAGGAGTTTTTACTTTCCAGAGTAGAAGTATCTCTCTCATATTTCATTAAAGTAGGTTCTGTTTTTGATGCTGTGTGATTTCTAAACTTAATTTGTCAGTTGTTACTACTACATACAAATAATTGGTTTTTTTAATTAAATGTATATCCTGAAAATTTGCTGAATTCACTTACTCTGATAGGGCTTTTTTTTTTTTTTGTAGACTTCCTAGGATATGCCTCATAGGTGCCGATGTCATCTGCTAATAAAAACAGCTTTACTTCTTTCTTTCCAATCTGTATTCTTGTTATTATTTTCTTCTTCCTTACTATCCTGTTTAGGACCTTTAAAGACAATGCTGAATAGGAGAAATGAGCAGATATCTCTGCCTTGTTCCCAATCCTCCAGTTCAGTTTTTACTATTAAGTATCCTCATTTTCATCATTAAGTATTGTGTAAGCGAAGGAGGTTTTTGCAGAGGGCCCTAATCAGTTGAGGTTGCCTTCTACTACAGTTTAAGCTTTTATTGTAAATTAGTGTTAAGTGGCTTTTTCCTTACATCTATTGAGATGATTGTGTGAATTCTTACCTTTTATTCTGTTAGACTAGTGAATGGCATGGATTCAAAAAAATAAAAGTCAGCATGTCCATAGTTTATTAAACTACATTAATATCACGAAGTCAAATTGTGAAATGAACTGAAGAAGATTACGATATTGGGATGTTTCTTCTTTGCAAAAAAACTGACCCATGTCTTTAAAACTTCTTTATAAAAATAGGTCATATTTAAAGTGTACAACTTGGTGATTCAGTATACATATATATTGTGACGGAATCACCTCAGTAAAGTTCTTGCATAGCATCTAAACTACTTCAAGAGGCATGGTAGTCTGTACAACTGATTTGCTTTTAGGAGGATGTTTTCTGTTTGCTTCTATCTAAAATTTCCCAGGATTTTCCCTGACTTTTGATATCACTCCCCAAACTCTTCTAAGGGCAGGGAGCTACAGTCTTAGGTTACCAAAACATGTTCAGTTAGACCAGCGTATTAGACCATGTTCCATCAGTGATGTGTTAATGGGAGTCCTAATCAGGAAGTAAATATTCTAAGTGAAGTTTTTATTTAAAAAAAACCAACAGCACCATTATTAAGGTATACCATCATATAATCAAGTGTCTGTTATTTAAAGTATACCATTTGGTAAGTTTTGACCTAAGGATATACTTATTAAATTATCACCAAATTTCAGATATTGAATATATATCCACTGTCCCCAGTAGTTTCCATATGCTATTTTATAATCCCTCACTCACCATATTCCCATCCCTGGCAAACACTGATATACCTTTTATTACTGTTACTTACCTTGCATTTTCTAAAATTTCATATTTATTCAGTGTTATGGTATGTACTTTCTTATTGGGGGAGTAGTCTGGCTTTCACTTGGCATAATTGTTTCATCCATGTCTGTATATATCAGTAGTTCATTCCTCTTAATGAATATAGTCATATAACACTTAATGACAAATATTCATTCTGAGAAATGCATCATTAGGCAATTTTGTTGTGTAGACACCAGAGAGTATACTTACACAAACTAAGACAGCTACAGCTGTTCTGGACCACCATTGCATATGTGGTCTATCATTTACTGAAATGTCATTACTTGGGACATGAGAGTAACATTCCATTGTCTGGATATACAAACCACAGTCCTTTCCTCTTCATTTATGGATGGGCATTTGGATTATTTCCAGTTTGGAAGTAATGCAAATAGAGCTGTCATTAATATTTGTATACAAGTCTTTGTATGGAGTGGAATGGCCGGATCATATGGTAGGCTTATGTTTAACTTTTAAGAATAGCTAAACTATTTTCTAAAGTAATTATGCCATTTTATATTCTAACCCATAATATATTTTTCTTGTAATGTCCTTGTCTTTGTTGGGTTTCAGAGAAATGCTGTTTCATAATGTGAGTTTGGAAGAGAATTCCCTCCTTCAGTTTTCTGAAGAATTTGTGTAGAATTGGTATTATTATCCATAAATGTTTTGTAAAAATTCAGCAATGAAACCATCAAAGCCTGAAATTTTCTTTGTGGGAAGAAGTATTTAGATAATGTTTTCCATTTCCAAATATTTGGGAATAATTCAGATTTTTATTGATTTCTTATCTAATTCTATTGCGGTCAGAGTATATATTTTGTGTGATTTCTAATCTTTGAAATTTATTAAGATATGTTTTATGACCTACCATATATATGACCTCTCTTGCTTCATGTTCCAAGTTCTCTTGACCAAAATATATACGCATATACAAACACATATCCACAGGATATATATATCACACACATACTAGAGGATATAAGATATATATTGATGTATATATATATATATATATATATATATGTATATATATACACATATACACACATATGTACACATATACTATACATATACATATACATACATGTATATATATTATTTCATATATAAATATATATATGTAGATCCTATAGTGTCAGTTAAGATGATTGATAATGTTCAAATCACTATGCCCTTTCTTTACCTTTTTTTAAAAAAATGGCTTGTCATAAGAGGTAGTGAGACAGAAGTGTCAAAATCCTCAACTGTAATCGTGGATTTGTCCATTTCTCATTTAGGATCCGTACATTTTTTATTATCTTATTTGAATCTCTGTCATTAGATGCATACCACTAGAAGCATTATGTCTTGACAAATTAACTCTTTTTAAAAATAATGCAGTGCTCTTCTTTATCTCTGATAGTATTTGTTTTTCTGAAGTCTTCCTTGTCCTATAGCCATTGCACCTTTCTTAGAATTAGTGTTTACATGGCATATCTCTTTTCATCCTTGTGTTTTAGTTTGTTTGTGTCTTTATATTTGAAATGTGTACATATAGGTGGTTCTTTGTCTATTCTGCCAGTCTCTGCCCTTTAATTGAAAAGTTTAAACCGTTTACATTTAATATAATTTATTCATATGATTTAAGTTTGCCATCTGCATTTCTTTCTACTTATCCCATTTGTTCTTATTGTTTAGTTTTTCTTTTATTTTCCAGGCTTCTTTAGTATTAATCCAGTATATTTTTAGCTGCTTCTGTTAATTTTATGCTTTTAAGATTTTTCTCACTCTGTGTCTTATAATACACATCTTTAATATATTATAGTCTACCATGAATTTATTATAACACATCACATCTAATGTGAAAACCTTACAATGGTATACTTATCATTATTGCCTTCCTATCCATTGTGCTATTCTCCTCATACATGTATAACTACATGTTATAAACACAACAGTTACTCTTTTAGCTTTAAACAGCCAATTGTTTGTTAAAGTAATTAAGAAATGAGAATGTGCCTTTTGTATTTACCTACATACTTACCATTTGATCTGAATTCCATCTGTTATCATTTCACTTTATTCCTGACAAATTTCCTTCAACATTCCATACATTGTGGGTCTATTTGTGAAAATCATTTCACCTGAATATGTTTTTATTTTATTTTCTCTTTGGAAGGGCATTTTCTCTAGAAATGGAATTCTAGCTCAAGAGATTTTTCTTCCATCATTTGAAAAATGTTATATCTTTATCTCCTGAGTTATGTTGTTACTGATGATAAGTTTAAGATCATTTTGATACTGTTACTAATACATTTAACATTTTTTCCCTCTGGTTGGTTTTAAATGTTTCTGTGTAATGCTGATTTTTAGCAGTTTGATTATGATTTGCAGTTTGATTATGTTATCTTAGGTTCATTGAGCATCTTTGGATCAGTAATTGTATATTTTTCATTAGATTTGGAAAAATTTTTGTCAGCATTTCTTCAAACATTTTTCTTCTCTAATTTCTTTTTCTTCTCCTGCTTAAACTCTAATTATATGTATATTAGGTGTTTGGTAATTGCAGATCAGCTGAGGTTTTGTGTAATTTTTTAGCCTTATTTTGCATCCCTGGTTAAATTTGGATATATTGTACTGCCCTGTCTTCAAATTCAACAGACTTTTCTTCAGTAGTGTCTAATCTCTGTGAATTCCATTTGGCTCCTTCTCTGCAGCTTTCCTTTTTCTTTTCATTACATTCATGTTGTTGTTATGTGCCATCAGGTCGAGTCCAACTCAAAGCGACCCTATGTACCACAGAATGAAGCACTCCCCAACACTGTGTCATGCCAGGTACTATGTCAGTGCTTCTCTGCTATTCCTAGGGTTTTCGATGACTAATTGTTTTTCAAGATTGCTTTGGAAGTGGGTTGCCATATCTTTCTCCCATTTTTGCTGTGGTAGGGATCAAACCCAGGGCCTTAGAGAGCACAGAGCAGCACTCTACTAACTGAGCCTAACCCCAGCACCCATTATATTCATATTCTTCTTTAAATCTTTTTTTTCTGTATTGAGGGTTGAACCCAGGGCCTTGCACTTGCATACTTTGCAAATGCTGTACCACTGAGCTGCACCCCCAGCCCATGTGTTTGTTTTTTTGAGACAGGGTCTCACCAAATTACACAGACTGCCTCTGGTCTCGAACTTGCGATCCCCCTGCCTCCGCCTTCCATGCTGCTGGGATTACAGGCCTGTGCCACGGCACCTGGCGCTCTTCTTTAAATCTTTGAGCATATTTATAATAGTTATTTTAAGGCCTTTGTCTTCTAATTTCACTAGCCTTGTCATTTATTTGTTTCTGCTGACTGGTTTCTGTCTTGACTGTTAATCATATTTTCCTGCATATCTTGAAAAATACTTGCTTATTGTGGGATGCATATTGTAGGTGCTATGTTGTTACTTGGCTGGATTTTGTTTTCCTTCTTTGAAAAGTGTTGCCTTTGTTCTAGCAGGTAGTTAATTTACTTCAGAGGCTTGTTTTCCAGCTGCTGTAGGGCAGATCTAGAGTAGTTCTTATTGTGGGATTCCAGTAGCTCTTCGAAGCCATGGCTTTTCTGGGTCTCAACTGAATGTATGACATATTCAGCAGTGTTTTTCCTCGCTGGCAAGTGGATCTCAAGCATCTCCTAGTCTTGTGCAACCTCTGGGTCTTCACTCAACCCACAGTCCCCCATTAACTGTTTTCTCCTCAGCTTTGCAGCCACTCACTCTGCACAAATGCAGTTTAATATTCAGCCAGACTTCAAGGGGGCCCTTCTGTACATTTCTGGAATTCTTCAGGATTGCTAAATTCCCTTTGTTATTCTGCCCTGCAAATTCCAGCCACCTCAGAGCCCTTGACCTCTGATCGCTGTCTCCTCAGGTCAGTGAGATGGCAGGCTTCATCTGGGCCCCGCCTCTCTGTGCACTGATCCAGAAGGTCTTTCCAAGCAGAGAGCTGGAGTGAGTGTGGGTTCACACTGTGTTTTCTCTTATGCATCACTGTGCCGCACTGCCTGTGGATCGAAGCCTGAAAACTGTTGTTTCTTTGTCTGGCTTTACAGTTGAATATGGCAGGAGAGCTGGTCTGGTCCCAGTAACTCCATCATGGACAGAAGCGTATGTTCTCTGGTCCTCTTTCCCAGGGGAAACCCATGAGGAAGCTTTCTCAGGTTCCTCACATCTCCTGCCCATGCTCCCCTCCAGCCTTTGAGAACATGATTCCGGACACCTTGATTCCACCTTCCTCTACCCTTTTTATGCTTACTCTTCTCAAATCCTTATATTCCCTGAATTCTTTTTTTGCCCCAGTTAAATTTGCAGCTTTCCAGAAAGGAGAGACATGGTCCTCTGCTATTTCTTAAATGTCTCACTTGAAAAACGCTCAAGTGTCCTTCTTACAAGGGAAGACAACCAGTCTGTTTGAGACTGTTCTATTCTCAGTGTGAGCTCCAGTGAACAGACAGAGCAAACTGTGGAGTGATACATATGGGGCCTGGGAAATTTATCCTGGCTCATCCTCCACCCACTGAGTGACCAGAAGTGGTTCCCAGACCTCTCTGAGCCTCATTAGCCCCATCTAGCTGGGCAGAGCTTCTGCCTTTGAAACCCCTATAAATAGCAGAGAAGCACTGACAATAGTGTTTCACCTGTTGTATATAGGGTTGCTATGAGTCAGACACGGACTCCATCGCACCTAACAACATCAGCCTTATACCCTGGGGGCCAGTGGAAGGATAAGATGTCAGATAGCCTCATGGCACAATTATGTCCCCTCATTGGGCAACTGTCTTTGTCTCGATGTTAGCATTCTGAGTTTTATTTTTCTGGCCACTTGTGCATTGATTCACAGATTGCACAATTTCTGTTGAGCACCACTTGTGATTCAGAGAATGGGCCAGGCCCTCAGTGGGGCGGGGGATGAAACTGGAATGTTCCTGCCTTCAGGGATCATACAAGCTAGGAGGGAGGGAGACACTGATCAAAGCTCACGTCAGATGTCATTATCAGTGGTGAGCAGTTCTTGGAAAGGAATAGGTGAGGAGATAGGCAGATGGCCAAGCGGAGCCGTGGCAGGGAGGGCTCCCTCAGCAAGTGCTATTTACACGTAGGATATAGGGCCAACAGTCAAGAAATTAGTGGAAGATTGTTTGAGCCAAAGAGAATGGCACGTGCAAAGGCCATGAGCTTGACAAGAAGTGAGTTTTGGGGATGAGAAGGTGCGGAGGTGAGTGGTCTGGGACGAGGCTGGAGAGGCGAGCAAGTCCCAGGCAGGGTGGCTGGAACAAACGGGGTGCCCCGGGGATATTGTGTCAAGTGCTTGGTGGATGTCCCTGCAGTCCCTGACGCAGGGAGAGAGGGTTCTTTCCCAGGGCATGCTGGGATGTTTATAACAGGAGTGGACTGAATTAATCCAGAGGACCCTAGAAATCCTTCGGCAGGGGTAGAGATGGGTGGCAGAGGGAAGCAGCTTGCCAGGCTATTGCTGAGGGACTCTCTGTCCTTGTGCTCAGCTTTCCAGAATGTGTGGCTCTGTGTCCTGGGGTTGGGGGCAGGAAAGGCCCTTCTGCAAAGGCCTCCTTGAGGAGCCGGCAGACGTAAGCGCCTGTCACATCCCAGCACCAACCTCCCGTGTAGCTGTAAGAAACGCATTAGCCCACGTGGGCCTTGATTTTCTTGTCTCTAAACAATACCAAGTAGTATCTGCTTCCATGTGTAGGGCAGTGATTTTGGGGGTGTCTCTGTGGATTTCTGGAAGTTTCACAGAATCCCTGTGGGGAGCCCACTCACCAAAGCCATCCCATGTAATTAGGGAGGCAGGTGGAGGAAACACTAGCCCCAGAGGGAAATACAGAGCCCAAGACCATGGAAGTTCCGGAGCTGGGCTTCTGAGGTGGCCTGGCCCCTCCGACCTCAGTGTGGGCCGGTGACAGTGAGCTTCCAGTCGGGGTCCCCAGGCTGTTCCTCACCCAGTGAGATGGTGGAGAAATCAGAGATGGGCTGGGGGCACCAGCGTGAGGTTGAATGCGTAGGTTTATTCTGTGGTAACAATGAATGGGGAACTGCTACATGGACCTTGGCTCAGAAAGGGGTGGAGAAAGCAGAGGGGAACGTATGGGGAGATCCTTTGCCACCCAGGCCTCTCCATTCCCAGATCACAGAGAGTCCAGAGTTTATTTGGGAGTGGGCCAAGCTAGGGGTTGCACCCCTGGTGATAGCTCAGGGCACCCCTGTCTGCCCAAGACCGCCAGAGGTAGAAACCCCCTGAGATCCCAAGGTCTCAGGACCTCAGCTTCTGCAGAGAACGGGGTGAGGGGTCAGGGATGCAGGCCCCCTAAATCTCAGCAGAGGGTGGCTGTGGTGCCAGCACAGCACTGGGCACGGGGCTGAGCACTGCACCTCCCCCCAGAACCCCCAGTTCCCAGTCGGTGCCACAAAGGGCTACAGAGCCCTAATCCCTAAAATTGTGGGGCAACGCCAGGCCTCCTCTCTTTCCCCACCCTACCAATTAATCCCATCGGCCCCTGCCTGTCTGCTTTCTGTCGCTGCGAAGCCAGCTTGCTTTGGGAGGGAAAGGGCTGAGAAGCGGACGTTCCAGATGTGTGTGGCGGGGTTGCCTGATACAGGCGCCCCAGCGTGGGTCTCGGGCTGGGGTCTCAGACGCGCAGAATGGCCTGGTCAAGGGCAATTGATGACCCACAAGGCGGGCCAGTAGTGACCTCCAGGCAACCCTGAGGGTGAGCTGGTGCTCAGGCTTCCCTTGAGGAGAAGGTGGGGAAGGTTCCAGACGCCCAGACTTTCTCGGGCTCTGGGCAGAGCTTGAGCCCTTGCCCTCGGAGAGCGTGAGCTGATTGGACAGAGACGGCTCAGCTCTGGCACGTGGGGTCCTGTGGCCTGAGAGCTCACTCACCCGGCTGGCTCTGCGGGCCCTCGGGGACTGAGAGAATGACCCTCTCAGGTACCGCCCCGGGGTGGGAGCCGCCGGACGATCCAGACACGGGCTCTGAGTGTTCACATCCAGAGGTCACCCCGTCTCCACGCTTCGTGGCAGCGAAGACCCAGGCGAACCAGTCGGGGAAAAAAGCTCCGGCCTCCGTGGTCCGATGCACCACCCTCTTACACCGCAGCCCTCCAGCCACCCAAACCCAGACGTTCCGCACTCCAAATTCGGGATCTCCAGCAAGCAAGGCAACCGCAGGTACCAACGGCCTACGTTACCCACGCTCCTTCCACTCCCCACCCCTCTCTCCACCTGCCACAGCTGGGCCCAGGATTGTCGTTCCTGTGCAAGAACAAAAGTAGAACTCCTGCCATGCGCTGGGACACATCTGGGGCCCAGATGCCTCTGGCTGGCTCTGTGATCAAGGCAAGACACCTAACCTCTCTGGGCCAGGTTCTTACACTCCAAATCAGAGGATTGCACAACAAGATCTGCAGACTTTATTTTTTTAAGTAATAGACCATTTATTCCCAGATCATGGTATAAGGGACCTGTTTTATTTGGCCTTCACAGGGTTTAAAAACCTTTTAAAGTCAGACATGGGGGTGTGCTCCTATAATCCCAGCATTTGGGATGCTGAGATAGGGGGATTATGAGTTCAAGTCCAGCTGCGTTATATAGTAAGAGTGAGACCAGCCTTGGCTATATAGTGAGACTCTTTCTCAAAACCAAAAAAAAAAAAACAAAAAACTACTTTTCAAATTAATTGCCAACATCTGAACATTAGGAGGTTTTATGTAAAACTTTGGATTTCAAGCTGACCTTGAACTATCAGATATGGCTCCTGGGCCCACATTCCTGCAGGGCAACAGGTGGTACATCCTTTCATGGTGCATGTGCTCTCCAGTTGTCCACAATCCCCACCACTCCCTCCTGCCTTCCCATCACAGTGGCCCTGGGGGAGGTACCATTTCTCATTGTGAGCACACTGCTGTCTGTGTACATCCTGCCCATTTCATCTGTTTATATCACTTGCCTGGACCCTGTTGGCGTGAGTTTGCATCTTCTACCTTTCAGGAAACTCAGTCTGAAGCTCATTTCAGCACAGAGCTGCTCTCTATGAGGCAGAGTGTTTGACCTAGAGCTCAGTCCTCCTGGCCTCCACTACCTAGTGCTCCCCATGAAACCCCTCCAGAAAGTAGAGGCCCAGTAGGAAGCCACAAAATGCAAGCTCCAGCATTTTCTGGGTCCATGCAGGAAAGGGTTATGGCTACAGAGAAATGAATAGCAACAAAGTTCCCAACGGTCATTTCCTACATGAACGTTGATAAGAGCTACTGTGGGCTGAGCATCTGCTACCAGGAGTCCTCAGGTTCATACTTGTATGGAATAGATGTTGGGCCACCTACCCAGATGTGTGGGATGCAGAGTGGGGTGACCATGCTGTGCTTTTGGGGCTGTCACCCTCAGGAGGCCAGAGCTGTCCAGTAAATACACAGGGGATCACACTGAGCACTCAGATGAATAAGCTACTGAGTTCATTGGGTGACCAATGACCTGGCTGGGTAATTAGCTGTGCTTGCCTTTCTTCTGGCTCAGGAGGCTAATTTGGGGCCAGACTGTGGTTCTTTGTGTTTATTGTGCTTAGATCTTCTGAAAGGAGGAGAGTCAGTCAACCTTGGAGGCCCTAGTTCTCCAGGTCCCGTGTTGTGACAGTTGTATTTTTGCAGCACTAATCATGAATTAGTTAGGAGCAGAGTTGTCATGACAGGCTCACTGGTGGTAGACACTGGCTCACCGAATCGGGGCTTCTCAGGTTAGTTCTGACTGTTGAGCTTTGTGGCTGGGAGTTTGGACGCCTGCAGCTTCTGCTGAGAGTTGTCTCTGGGGGCTGGTATGGCACGTGGCAGTGGTTGAATGTCAGGGTCTCCAAGCGAGTGTCCAGCAAGCCATCAGGCACTCCCTGGACTGCCTCCATGACTTGGAAGGCTCCTGGTGGCTCACACAGGATTTTTAGCTGTGCAGGTCAGAGGGCGCCAGACAGCAGGCAGGAGCCAGAACACAGGAGCCAGCAGGGGCTCTGAGGTGAGGCCACAAGCGGGAGAAGTTATCAGCGCCTTCATCCTCCTGGAGTATGTGGCTCTTCGTGTGTGTGTGTGTGTGTGTGTGTGTGTGTGTGTGTGTGTGTGTGTGTGTGTGTTTGTGTGTGTGTGTGTGTGTGTGTGTGTGTGTGTACACGTGTGCCTGTGCATAGGACTTCACCAGGGTGCTCACTGGTTTTCAGCCAGCGGTACTTGCGGAGGGAAAGCCGTTCAGACTCGCATTTGTCAGCCAGCAGTGGGAGACTCCTCCTAGGAGCCAGTGACCTGGGTTGTGCCAAGTTCCACCCACACATTGGTCAGAACGAAAATCCCACACTGGTCGGTACTCCCTGACCTGCGAATACAGGGTAAGGCGGAGAAGGGAACCCCTTGCCTAGTCCATAGTGCCTTAGAAAAGAGGCGTTGGCACCCAACGTGAAATCTCACTGTGCGCTCTTCAAGTGTTAGGACTAAGCTCATCCAGGCCAGGGGACTCAATGGCCTCACTCTGTCCTCTGCTTTTTCACCTGTCAGGTGGGTGTGACAGTGTAGCCCCATAGAGCTGCCGGGAGGATTAAGGGGGACCTTGCTGTAAAGGGTCTGAACGAGTTCCTGGCACAGAGTAGTGCTCAGGAATGAGAGCCCCCACCCCAGACAGAGACCTAGGGGGCCTTCAGCCAGCTCACGGTTGCTGTCCTGAGGGGTTTGACTCAGGTGTCCAATAGTTACATTTGAAGGGCGCTTGAGCAACCTCTACAGGAGAGAGGCTCTGTGGGGGGCCTCGTAGCGGTGGGAGGGGGCCAGGGAGCGGGCACTGAGCAGGCCTGTTGCAGCCACCTCCCCCCTGCTTCCTTTCCTCTCCATCATCCCCATGTCACCCAGAGCCCCCACCCCCCATCTCAGCACTTGTCCTTCCAGGGTAGGTGGACCCAGTGAGCATGGCTTTTCCCAAAGTGGGTTCCCAGAATCACCATTTATGGAGCTGTTACAAAATCTGATATTTAACATGATGTTTGAACATGATATTTTGGGGGAAGGCCGACCTGGTCTCTTTCTAGTCAGACTTCTCTGGCCTTTGAGACCTTGGTGTAAGTTGTTTCTCCTTATGAAAGGGACCAGGTCGGTTGCACATCCCAAACCAACGTGTTCCACGAGGCCTTCATGTCCTGGCGCATTTGGTCTTGCTGTGGGACCAGGAACGGCTTGGCAGAGCTGGGCTGTCCTCCACCTGGGACTTTCTGTTTCCCTGGCTTCTGCATGTGGCGGGCAGTAGGGGGCTGCATTCGTGGCTTTCCTTATCTCTGTCCTGGTGTGGGGTTCCCACGGGGAACCGGGAAGAGGGGCAGTGGCTGAGGAAGGTGGCAGCCTGTGAGCTGAGATGCAGGGAATCCCTCCAGGGGAGCCAGTCTCCCCCTCCCCCAGGTGGCTCTGGCCCTACCACCTGGTGTTGGCCTTCCCAGGGTGCGGGGTTGCCTCCCTCTCCTTGTCATGGCTTCTGCCCCAGGACTCCGGCCCAGCCACCCAGGGACGTCCAGCTAATGGAGCTGGGTCCACTGCCTGAGCCTCCTGTCGGGGGCAGAGCCCCACCCCAGGAAACAGGCTGCTGCGCCCCCCGTGCCCCCCCCCCCCCCGCTGCTGCTTTGTGGGGCCTGGCCGCAGAATCGGCCAGAAGGAGCAGTGGGTGGCAGGTTCCGAGCAGGCAGGGTCCTAGGCAGCTCGGGTGAGCCTGGGAAGCTTGGGAGGGCTGGCTCAGGTCCTGGAGCCCCATACTGTGGTGTCCCCCCCACACACACAGAGTCCCTAGCATTCACCCCGCCCCAGAGAACCCCTCCCACAAGACCTGTGCTGACCACCCCCATGGCTCTCTCTCTCTCCCATCCCCCACCCAGCAGAAAGCGCCTTCAGCCGGAGAGTAGAGGGCAAGGCACAGAACCACTTTGAAGAGACCAATAGCGGGTCGCAGAACTCCAGTGGTGAGTGTGCCCCGCGACAGGGGCCTGCCTGTGCTCTCCCTGCCCCTTCATCCACGGAGGCAGCAGGCCCCCTGGCGGCCGGGCTCTTGTGCTGTGTGGTGGATCTTGATGGGAGGAGGCTGGGTGAGGAAGCTGAGGGAGAGCAGGGCCAGGCAGAAGCAGGGGGATCTTTGTCGCCTACTGCCATCCCTCTCTGGCTCTTCTCTGTCTTCCCCTTGGAGAGAGGAACTCCCGCTGCCCCAGCCCCAAGCATCAGCTCAGCCCCGATGGGTGGGCATGAGAGAGTCGTTGCTGTTTTTAAGGGTAACTTCACAGCCAGTCTCTTTGCAGGAGAGGCAAATGGAGTGCAGTAGAGAGCCAGAGGCCCCCCAAGTTATGGCACCACTTTGGACCTGGGACCATAAGAACAGATTTCCTTTCATCTCCGGCAGCTCCAGACACTGCCTGAGGCCTCCTCGTGGCTTTTGGTGCCCCCTGATGGCTGCCTCGTGCAGGACCCCAGGAGAGCCCTAAAGCCTACAGAATGGAGACTTTGGAGTCGGGGCATCCTGGCAGGGCTGTGGGTGGTTACCAGCAACCACTGTCTGAGAAAGATACTGCCAGGTGTTCTGCACAGTGATGGCTGGGCAGTAGGGCCACTGTAGTTGCCTTAGGGTGAGACGCTCCCTCACGCTTGCACCATGAAGGTGAATTCACTGACTCTTAGGTGTCAGTGTGTGCCGGCCACTGCCTTCTGTAGACAGGTGGTGGATGTGGCTCAACATCATGGAGTTGCAGAGTAGCCCAAAACACAGACATTAGGTAACAGCAGCTCCAGCTTTGTCTGAGCTATAACTGTGGCTTCAGTCAGTCTCTATTTTTTTGTTTTGTTTTGTTTTTTTGTGGTACAGGGGTTGAATCCAGGCCCATGCGCTTGCATGCTCTGCAAGTACTGGACCACTGAGCTACACCCTCAGCCCATTTTTTTACTTTTGAGACAGGGTCTCACTGAGTTACACAGACTACCTCTGGTCTTGAACTTGCGATCCTCCTGCCTCCACCTCCCCAGCCAATGGGATTACAGGCACACGCCACTGTGCCTGGCTAGTCAGTCTCTTAATTCCTGCTCCACTCTAAATGGCTGGAAGAACACACAGCCCCAGATGCTTGTCACTAGGATGTTTGGTTTGGTTTTGCTTTTTTAGCAAACCAAGTGATGGGAGCGAGCGCCTTGATGAAGGACTGAGAGTTTAGCATAGACAGTGTAACCCACACAGCCTTCCCATGGGGGTGACTCACAGGGATAGAATGACTTGCCCGAGGCCATGCACGATTAAGTGGCAGCCTGGAATTGGAACCAAGGTCTCCTGGCATGGCCTGGGCTCCCCGCCGAGCCCTGCTGCACCCCCTGTGCCTCTCTCGCCACTGGAGCTGACAGTGAGAACGACGCCGTCAGGTGCTGCTGCTGCTGCTGCTGCTGCTGGTCGCCTCCATTTATTGAGCGCTTACCTTGTGTCTGGCCTGTGTACAGAGCTTTATGTGTCTTTCCTGTTTCCATCCTTGCCACATACTGGTAGAGGGCAGTGTTATTGTTATCCCTATTTTTCGGATGAGGAAACTGAGGCTCAGGAGAGGTCAGTTGTAGCCCATGTCCCCCAGACTATACGTGGTGGAGCCGGGACCCCCCCCAACCTCCTCCGTCTGGCCCCACATGGCTGCCTGCGGTGGTCAAGGCACGTCAGTTTGACCCTCTGGTAATGCGGTAATGGGGGATAAAGTGCCAGCAAGCACCCCTCAAAAGCACAGCCCCCCTCAGGGGATGCTAGGGCCCTTGGTACCAAATATGCCCATCCCAGCACCAGAACCAGGAAGCAGCTTCCAGCGCCCTGTTCTAAAGTGAGCAGCCACCACGTCAGGACACGTTCTTAGGAGTCCTGTGGCCTCACTGTCAGAGCTGAGGGGATCCCAGGGCGATGGCCCTCCCTGATCTTGCCCTGTCCGGCGCCCCCGCACCCGTGGGAATCCTGCCTTCTGTGGAGGGTGTGGCCTCCTGCCAACCCCCCAGCAAGCCCTCCAGGTGTTGATGCGCCTGGCGGCAGGCGCTCCTCTCTGCCCAGAGCCCCATCCGGCTCGCTGGGTGAGAAGAGAAACCATGGACCACAGGGCAGCAGAACCAGAAGAGACTTGGCTAAACTGTTTCTCTTTTGCAGAAACTGCAAGTCCCCTGATTTCCAATCCTTTCCCTCTCCTGCAGAGTAAGTGATGGTCCTGGTGGGGGGCTGGAGAGGGCAAGGCAGGGCAGGGAATGAACTCAGCTGGCCTCCCCAGGGCCCTGTCCAGGGCCGTGGGGGAGGAGAGCGTTCGGGTGGGGCAAAGCCCTGAGCAGCCCAGCCTGGCGGGAGTGCAGACCTTTCCACGAGGGCCCCCCGGCCCCCCCCGGGCAGGGGCAGCTGCAGGACACCTCTCCCGAGCCCGTCTCAGCCGTCCTCTGCCCTCCCTTTCCCTGCCACTCTCTGCCTCCTTCCTTCCTCCTGCCTGCCTCATCCTCCAGGCACTGCCCTGAGCCAGAGTGAGCGCTGGGCGCACAGAGCCGCCTGCTCCCCCTCCTCCTCCAGGCCCTCTCTCTGCCTCACTGTCCCCGCCCATCGTCTCCAGTCTCTTCCCGCTTTGGTGCGACTCTCTCCACCGCTCCCCTTCCTCTTGCTTCTTTTTCCCCCTCCCTGTGCTTCCCGTATGTCTGTCACCTTGTTGATCGTTTGTCCATCTGTTCCCTCGGCCAACAGTGGCCCCTGTGTGGTCCCACAGGCAGAGGGCTGGGCTGTGAAGCCAGAGGGACAGTCTCGGCCCTAAGAGAGCTCTTGGTCCCCGGACATTGTCCTCCCCACCCCTGCCACGTGCCCAGAACAGTGCCCGGCACACAGTAAGCACTCAATAAATAACCACCCCGTTGAGCCCCCCGGTCTGCCTGCATGGCCTCCTCTCTCCGTCGCTCCCTCGCTGGCTCGGTGACAGGGGAGCAGACAGGCTGGGCCCAGACCATGTGTGTTTGGGGGTGTGGTGGGGGGGTCCCCGCTTCCACGCCGCCTGCAGCCCAGCAAAGGGGGTGCGGCAGTGTGCGCCTCTTACCCGCTGCCTTGTTTTCCCCAGAACCCTACACCTGTGGCGCCTGCGGGATCCAGTTCCAGTTCTACAACAACCTGCTGGAGCACATGCAATCCCACGCAGGTAAGGGCCGGCACCGGGGCCCCTCTGCCCCTAGGAAGGAAGAGGCAGTCGGAGCCTGCCCTGGGGCCCTGCGGCGTGCTGCGCATTCCAAAAAACGGCCATGGGACCAGTACCTGCCCTCAGGCACCCTATTGTCACACAAGGTGGCCTGCGCTCTGTGCAGCCTGGGCTTTGAGCACACAGTGGAGGTGGGGCAGAGTTGGAGGGGCTTCCTGGAGGTTCAGTCTGAGCCTGACAGCCAACGAAAAGGACGTGGAGGCGAGTGGAGGGGGGTTTGAGGTCCTAATGAGCAGAAGCAGAAGTGGGAGTGGAGAGGCCGGCAGCCCGGATCAGACTGAACACTCGCCCCACCAAACCCCTGCAGGCCATGCTGTTCCTGCTGGTCCTGCAGGTCCCGGGACACATGGAACCATGGCTGCAGTGGTGCACAGGCTCTGACTCCCATGGTTGGTCCTCGGGGCCTTCCCAGCCTCTGCCACTGTGTGGCATGGTCTCCAACTTTCTAGCCTGCCACTGTAGCACTCTACCATGGCAGCACCCACTTCTGGCCTAGTCTCTGTTAAGTTAGGGAGATCTGTGCACCTTGTTGTTGTTGTTAGATGCTGTCAAGTTGGGTCCAACTCATGGTGACCCATTCTACAAAAGAAGGAAATACTCCCTGACATAATGCCATGCCCGGTGCTCTGTCAGTGGCTGATTGTTTCAGGATTGTTTTGGGAGTGGGCTGCCAGGTCCTTCTCCCATTTTTATAGTGCTGGGGATCGAACCCCCAGCACTACTCAGGGCTCCCTGAGTACAGAGTAGCACTCTACCAACTTAGCAGGTAGAGAATCTTGAATTCTCAGCAAATCATTTACTGCCCACCGACATTACAGCTGATGCAGGCAGCCTGGTGGGGCTCCCATGCAGTGACCTGGAAGCCTGGCTCCGTCCTTCTGTGGCTCTGTCCTCCCCTGATCCTCAGAGGCCTCACTGTGTCTGACTGGTGTGTATGGGGGGAACATGCGAGGAAGGCACACAAGTGCCCCTTCAGACCACAAGTGACACATTCCATAGGTGCTCAAATTCTAGTGGCTAGAATTAATCACATGACCAGCCTGAATCCGTGGCTGAAGAGTGCCCAGAGCCACTGCACAGGGACAGCCTAACTCTGCAAAAGGAAACAGGAACGTGGGAAGGCGTCCCTTAGCAACTTCTTCACCTGTCCCTCACATTGATCCTCCAGTGGCATTAGGCATCACGTGTGAAGCTAGGTACCCTGGTGCACACTTCGACTCCAGCCCTTGGGAGGCAGGGGTAGGAGGACTGCAAATTCAAGGCCAGCCAGGCCTCCATGGTGAGACCCTGTCTGAGAAAGGGAAAAAGAAAAAGAAAGAATGTGTGAAAAGCACCCCGTACCTGTCGGTGGCTCAGTAGCTCGTAGCTGCTATTTCTATTGTTATTGCCATTATCTGTATCCCTCCGAGGTTTACTAATCTTTCACATAATCCTCCATTCTGACCTGACTAACACGGGGTATAAGAGGACTAGAGTCTCTCCTACGCTGGGTCCTGTTCTGTTAGTGCAGCCTCCATCCATCCATTCATTCAGTCTGTATTTATGGGGTATCTGCTGCACACTAGGCCCCAACTCACATGATCCTTTGGGAGGCTTGCTTGCTTTCTTTTTCTTTCTTTCCTCCCTTTCTTCATTCTTTTCTCTCTCTCTCTCTCTCTCTCTCTCTCTCTCTCTCTCTCTCTCTCTCTCTCTCTTTCTTTCTTTCATGGTACTTGGGAGTTGAACCCCAGGCCTCATGCATACTTTGTAAATACTCTACAACTGAACTGCACCCCAGCCCATTTTGTACTTGTTATTTTGACTGAGGGCCTCTGTAAGTTACGCAGGCTGCCTCTGGCCTCAAACTCACAATCCTCCTACCTCTGCCTCCTGAGTCACTGGCCTTATAGGTGTGTGCCTCCGTGCCCAGCCCCTATTATTTGTTTCTAATGAACTCTTAAAAATCAGGTCTCAGCTCTGAGTGGCTACCTGGACACTTGAGTTCCAGTTCTGTTTCGTTGGTGCGCCTTGGTGCTGTGTGATCTCCAGCAGGAAAGTCTGTCCCCATCTCTAAAATGAGGACGTGCAGATCCCAGGACCCCTGATGCCCTGCTCACACCGTGCTTCCCGTGACTTTGCCTGACTGCCGTCAGCACCCCCTCTCCAGGAAAGAGCTTGAATGCCAGTCCAAGGCATGGGCTTGCCTCCATGGGGAGCGAGTAGCTCTGACCTGGTGACAGCAGTGCCACTCTGCTTGGGGACCACTGCCTGAATGTGCCCTGGCTCCTCCGCTTGGCCCCTGCCAGTTTGTGGAGGCTGGGCCCTAATTAGGAGAGAGTCTGGCTGCCTGTGCTTTCCCATCCCTCAGGCAGTTGGAGGACCAAGCCATTAAAATGCAAATCGAGGCTGAGCCAGAGATGGCCCCACCTCACTGGAACATCCTCCCCGTCTTCCCCAGGAGCTGCGGGCTGCTTTGTTCTGGTCCAGCACGGCCAGAGAATGCCTCTCTGCAATCCAGCGCAAAGCCAGGCAGAATCCCAGCTAGGCTGAATCGGGATTAAAGGATTGGCTCCGTAGAGGGAAATTAAGCGTCATGAGCTGCGCAGTTCACAGCACTGCTGATAAGGAGGATCAGCCTCGAATAACACCAATCTCATTAAGAGGCTGCTGAATGGCACAGGCTAATTCACGCTAATAAACTTCCTCTCTGTACTTGGAGGAAACCGTCTGCCCTGGCGATGGTTCAGGAATGCGCGTTGGCAGTAACGATGCGAACGGTAGTGTGTGCTTGCCATGTGCCAGGCACGGTACTTACAGAGCGTTGCGTGGGATATTCCGTCAGCTCTTCCCGAACATGCCTCTTAGCTGGTGACATTCTCATCTTCTTTATACATGTGAAGAACGGAGGCTCAGAAAACATAATCACTGGCCCAAAGTCGCACAGCTTGTAAAAACTATTCAGCATCATTTGAACAGTCGTTAGTGCCAGGTTTTATTCTAAGAGTTTTACACATACTCACCGTTTAATTCTCAGAACATCCTTCCTGAGTAAAGTGCCCCTATTAACTCCACAGAAAAAGAAACTGAGATGCAAAATGGTTAAGTAACGTGCCCAGAGTTATGAAAGCAGTGGTAATCGAACCAGGATTCCCTCCTTGGAGGTGAACTCCAGCGCCCATGTGTTCAATATCCATTCTGTGGAGCTATGGCTGGCCCTGCTGGAAGGTAGTGAGACCACACCCCTGGGTCCATAGACCCAGCAATAATTGCACTGACAACCAAGGCAAGTGAGAGCCAGGAAGGTTTTATTGAGAGGACAAAGCCTCCACGTGAGTGGAGAGGGTCCCAACCCTTGGTGGTGGCCAAGGTGAGGCTGTTGCTTTGACGTTTTTATGGTCTCTTTCTTTGGGCTGGACTTTTTGACCTGGCTTTAGTAGATTGGTCCTCAGTTTGTTGTTGTTGTTAGGTGCCCATCAAGTCAGGTCCAACTCATAGCGACCCTCATAGGGTTTTCAGTGGCTGATTGTTTCAAGATTGCTTTGGGAGTGGGTTGCCACATCCTTCTCCTGTGTTTGCAGTGCTGGGGATCAAACTTGGGTCTTCAGAGACTGCAGAGCAGCGCTCTACCAACTGAGCCAAACCCTAGCCCTGGTCCTCAGTTAGGGGGTACCTATCTGTTGGCCCAGTGGAGTTAAAGGGCAGCTGTTTCTTTTGTTTCTACCTAGAGATTGATTAGCTAGGTGACTGCTGGCCAGGTCATGGGACTTGTTTTTCTCAGAAGAATGAGACCTAATCTGTGACTGCTGACCAAGTCACTCCCTGTTGCATTTGAAGAATGGGACTTAGGAGAATGGAACTCCTGTGGCCTGACCAAGACTTAGATGATCTAACTGGTTGCTTGGTGACTGCCTTGCCTCTGTGGTTCCCTAATTCCAGGCCCCATTTCCCTGACCCTGCCTGAAAGTTACTCACTCCAGTCAGCAGGGGTGATGACCCCTCAGAAGTCATCCCTTCCAGCCCCTTATTAAAGTCCAGTGGGAGCCGGGCGCGATAGCGCACACCTATAATCCCAGAGACTTGGGAGGCGGAGGCAGGAGGATCACAAGTTCGAGACCAGAGGCAGTCTGCATAACTTAGCGAGACCCTGTCTCAAAAAAGTAAAAAAATGGGCTGGGGTGCAGCTCAGTGGTCCAGCACTTGCAAAGCATGCAGGTGTGAGGCCCTGGGTTCAACCCCCAGTACCAAAAAAAAAAAAAAAAGTCCAGTGGGGAAGACTTCCCAGATGACAGACAAAGTTGCTAGCTCTTAGTTCTAAGACCTAAGAGGCGGCCACAGCCGGTTTCTGATGCTTTGAGCCTCTTCACTCTGGGCTTCAGTTGCCCATCTGTGAGGAGCATTTAGTTGTGCTCCCGTGGAGCTGAAGGAGGGGGCAGAGGTGATGCACATGAAGGATCGGGGTACATTCCAAGACCCAACAGCAGCAGGCACCTACGATCCCGTCACCTACTGGAAATACAGGTTAAGTATCCCTCATCTAAAATGCTTGGGACCAGAAGTATTCTGATTTCTATATTTTGAATTTTGGGATACTTACAGATACATAATTAGGTATCTTGAGGGAATGAGCCTCAAGTCTAAACATGGCATTTGTTTATGCTTCGTATCTGCCTTATACACATAGCCTGAAGGTAATGGCATGCAGTGTTTTTAATGTACCTCCATTTCGACTGCAACCCGTCATAGGAGGTGACGTGTGGAAGCTGCCATTTGTCAGCACTCAGCATGGATTTCAGTTTTCTGATGAGGGATGTTCCAGCCTGCATCTGCTTTCTTCTCCCTGCAATGGTCCCTCTCTTCACTCCAGCTTTGCATCTAGCCCTTCACAGACAGAAAAAGGGCAGGGGCACATGGCGCTACCTACACTGAGTAAACCTCACTTTCAGCCCACACTATACTCAAGCCTTTCCCAGAGCTTTTACTGAGAGCCTTATTTGTATCAGAATCTCCATCTGTGGGGTAGGGAGAACCACAATGGCCTCAGTCAACCAAACTAGACATTGTTCTCTAATACTAGGTTGAATAATCTCAATTTAAAGTCCTGTGGGAAAGCAGAGAATTAAAGAATCACCCTGCAGTGTACTGAGCCCCAACATTTTGGATGGAGGAGGGGAAACTGAGGCCCTGAGAGTTGAAATGACTAAGTGTCACATCCCATATCCATGGCAGAATTGGGTTCAAATCCAGAGCTTTCATATACCTGTCCTCCAGTCAAGAACATTAACCAGAAAGGCTGCTAATTCTTGTGGGGAAATTCGTTTTCCCTTTGTGAAGGTAACATCTGTCCATTAAAAGAAATGCATTCCCTGCATTGGTAAACTGTACAGAAGTTAGAAAATGAAGAATCTAGAAAATGAAGAATCAGCCATAGTTTTACTGTTCAATGTTAACCACTGCTACCAATTAAGTGGATTTCTTTACAGCTTATTTTAAATTAAAATTAGATTTATTAAGATATAATTTACATCAATAATATTTACCAGTTTTAAGAGTACAGTTTGATGGGTTTGACAAATGTATACAGTGGTTTAACCACCATGACAATCAAAATATATCCCATTACTATCGACTCAGAAACTTCCCTCATTCCCCTTTGCAACCATTCCCTCCTCCTGCCCCAGCCTCAGGCAGCTACTAATTACTTGCTTTCACTAACATCTTGCTTTTACTGGAATTTTATGTATATGGATGTCTTCTGTACTTAGTTTTGTGTGTCCAGTTTCCTTCATGTACCATACTTTTGAGATTCATCTGTGTTCTGTGCTATTAGGAATCCCTTTATATTGCTGAATAGTATTCCATTGTTTAGATGTATCATATCCATTTGCCAATCGGTGGACACTTATATCCCTAATTTGGGGTTATTATGAATAAAGCTACTGTGAACTTCATATACAAGTCCTTATGTAAGCATATTTTTAACTCCCTTGGGTTTATACCCAAAAGATGGTGTTTGGAGAGTGGAGATGCTGAGATGAGAAGTAGACACATTGAGTCATGGTAACTTTACGTTTTAACCGTTTGAGGAATTGCCAGACTGTCTCCTAAAGTGCCTCTACCATCATTACCTTCCCACCAACAGTGTATGAGGGTTCTGACTGCTCCACTTTCTTGTCAACCATTCATTACCATAATTTTAATTTTTGCAGTTATTGGGTGTTCAACCCAGAGTCTTGCACATACTTTATAAGTGTGCTATCACTGGGCTGCACCCCCAGCCCATTTTTCTTTTGAGTCAGGGTCTTTCTAAATTTCTTAAGATGGCTCTGGCCTTGAACTTGTGATCTTCTTGCCTCCTGCCTCCCAAGTTACTGGGATTACAGCCATGCACCACCGCACCCCATGTTTTGATAATAGCTATCTTAATGTGTGTGAACTAGTATCTCATTTAGGTTTTGATTTGCATTTCTCTGACAGCTAATGATGTTGAGCATATTTTTCTGTGCTTATTTGACCGTTTGTGTATCTTCTTTGGAGAAATATCTATTCAGTTCCTTTGCCCATTTTTCAATGGTTTTTTCCTTCATCTTTTTATTGAGTTTTATTGAGTCCTTTATATATTTTAGATATAAGATCCATACAAAATGATTTGCAAATGTTTTCCCATTCTGAGTTGTCTTTTCACTTTCTTGATGATGTCCATTAAAGCAGAAAACTTTAATTTTGATGAAGCCAATTTGTCTGTTTTTTTCTTTTCATTATTTATACTTTTGATGTCATACCTGAAGTTCTGTCTAACCCCAGTCACAAATAATTAGCTCATTTCTATGTTCTCTTATAAGAGTTTTACAGTTTGAGCTCTTACATTTAAGTCTATTCCATTTTGAGTTAATTTTTGTATATGGTCTGAGTTAGGAGTCCAACTTCATTCTTTTACACATGAGTATTCCTTTGTCCCAGCAACATTTGTTTAAAAAGACTATTCTTTCCCTTCATGGATTGTCCAGGGACCTGTGCTAAAAGTCAGCTAGACACAAATATGAGCATTAATTCCTATATTCTCAGCTGTTGTCCATTGGTCTGTATGTCTTTACTTGCTAATACCGCACTATCTTGAGTGCTGTAGCTTTGTAGTTCTGAAACCAGGAAGTGTGAGCCTTCAAGCTTTTTCTTAAGACATTTTTTAAGATTCTTTTGGCTGTTCTGCATCTCTTACATTTCCATATGAACTTTAGGACCAGCTTGTCAATTTATGTTTAAAAACAAAAAATATGGATTTATCTAAACATTGTGTTTAATCTAGATCAGTTTAGGGACTATTAAGTCTTCCAATCTATAAATATGGAATGTCTTTCCACTTAAGTCTTCTTTGGATATTTTCAACTATATTTTTAGTTTTCAGTGTACAGGGGTTTGTTTTGGTTTGGTTTTAGTTTGGTTTGATTTGGTTTTGTTTTTTTGAGGCAGAATCCCATTCTGTAGCTGAGCCTGGCCTGGGACTTGCTATGTAACCTGGACTGACCTTGAACTCACAGCAATCTTCCTGCCTCAGCCTCTGGAGTGCTCTGGAGGATTACAGGCTTGTGCTATCACCCAGCCAATACTTCCTTTGTAAATTAAACCTAAGTATCTTATTGTTTTAGAAGCTAATATAAATGGAATTGTTTTCTTAATTTTTGGAGTGTTAACAGTGCTGTAGAAAAATACAATTTTTGTTTTGCTTTGTTTTGTATATTGATCTTATATCCAGCAACCTTCCTGAACTTGTTTATCAGCTCTAATAGTTTTATTTGTGGTTGGATTATAAAGGGTTTTCTATATACATTATCATGTCATCTGTAAGTAGAAAAAATAATTTTACTTTATCCATTTCAATCTGGATACCTTTTCTTTTTTTTT